>JZKD02S1674534.1:73067-97697 GCA_000966675.3 Picea glauca | reverse complement strand
GCTATCTGTCCTTCCAAATCCTCCATTAAAGTGATCGGACTGAACTCGCAGAGACAGTAAATTATCGCTCGAGGGAGCTTCGCCGTCAAGTGAACTCTGCAATGGCCTGCTCCCATTGTAAATGCTGGTGCGTGGGTAGCTGCCATCCACAGTTAAGCCAACACTTAGTGCTTGTCCAGGTGTCAATGACCCTTCGTGTCGTGTCACCCCATCCGGGGAAATCTTTTTGCATCCTTGATATTGAATTTTGATTTTCTAAAAGGATCACCTTCGAGATATCTTTAAAGTATTTTGAGGAAGGTATTGTCTATTTTGACCTCATTGCAATGTCCTAGAATGTCATCATTTTCTTTTTATAGGAAAACGTAAAAAATCGTTTCTCTGTGTTTAAGATGAAGGTACCTAGTTTTCCAAACTATGGTAACCCTATAATTATGTCAACTTCTTTTTTATACAAGGGTAACCCTATAATTATGTCAACTTATTTTTTATACATATTTGCAACTTGGAATTGGGATATATCTTCATAATCATCAATTGTCACTACCAACTCCTTAATTTCATATTGTGTTTTTCAAAAAATATCTTCCTTTTCAATTATATTCGACTCTTGAATTAATAATCGATTTTCCAATTCGATATTAATGTAATTTGCATTATGGTCCAAGATAATAATGATGTTAACCTCTCTTCCTTGAATATTCCCTTTTAATGTAGAAAACCCATAACATAATATTGGACAATATTCATAAGAAAATATTCTTTTTTCCGGATCCATTTTGTTTTTGCCAATAATTTACGATAAATAATTTCTTTTTTTTTCTTCACGAGTTGAATAAAATTCTTTAATAATTTTTTTGAAAACAAAAGTTCTTGAATAACCCTTTTGAAAAATACCCCTTCACTATTTTCCAACATACTTCTTCTATAGCAATTAAAGTTTTAAATGTAAAGGTTTTTATTTTTATTTTTTAAATTTAAATGTAAATGTAAAGGCTTTTAAAAAACTTTTTAAATAACGATTGATTAATCTTCAAATACCTTCCCCTGACGATTGAGTAATCTTCAAATATACCCTTAATAGCAATGAGATTTGAACTTAGGGTTACTTTTATAACACCCCTTTTTTTTAATCTTTTATGTCTTTTTGTTCGTATAAAATATAAAAAGTAGCTTTTTCAATAAATAAATAAATAAATAAATATATATATATATATATATATATATTCAACTTTAAATTTCAACTCTTTTTATATATTCTTTATACTATATTTCAGGGGGATTTTAATAATCCTTGTAATTTTTATAATACCTTATAACTAAGTCGAACTTTAATATAGGGAAAGCCTAAAAATTTCTTAATGTAATCGATAGTGTACGAATGCAGTGGTATGGACAACAACGAAACACATTAATTGTTTTTTTTTAAATCGCCTACTATACAGATATATTATGACAACAATTTTGGATCTTACAACAATGTCGATCGACTGTATGGATGCAGTACGGACGGTGATTGAGCAAGTGGAAAAATTGTACAAAGAACATAGTACTATGGTACAACGAAGATGGTATGGAGATGACTTGGTTAAGTACGACCTATGTATGATTGAAGGCTAGTACAGATTGTAACTGGTGGCTGATAAAAATTTAATCGATTCTGTACGGGTTGTTAATGTATTCAATCTTTGTTGTATGAAATTAAAATCGACAACCCTCCTTTCTTTTTATTTCTCTTAAAATTTTTCAAAATTAGTAGAAAAAATGATTATTATTTTTATTTTTTATTTTTTTTACAGGAACGAGTATGGGATTGTATTTAAATCTTGGCGTAAATGCCTTTAATCGGGTTACAAAATGTGAGGAGAAACCCAACTTTCCTCTACACCCAAGATCTCAAAGGCCCAAATACTTATAAACCAGAGGTTTCTACAAATAGCCAACGAATCAATCTCCGTTATTTTCCCTAACTTGTGTATACAGACGAACTGGTTCAGTAAAATGCGAAAAAACATGGGAGTATAGAAAACTCTTAAGGAATGGGATCCCAATCTTCGTCCTTGTCTCTTAATAGGGTGCCGACTGAAATAAGAGTTGCTTTGTTGGCTTCTGAGTCCGCGTCCTTGTTATTCTCCATCAACACATGGAAGAAATTTATACTCTGAAAGGTTTTAACCAGGGATTTGATTCTTGTCACCAATCTTGCTAATCTGAAGTCTTTGGGAGCTGAATTGTCCACTATAGTTTTTATAATGGACTAAGAATCGCCAATTACATTTACCTCTTTGATGCCTAGATCCTTGGCTTGCTTGAGGCCTTGGAGCACAACCAACGCTTATGCTTGGATGCTGGTAGTGTGGCCCAAGCCCCATGCGAAACTATGCTCTATTCTGCCTTGTAGATTCTTAATGACACCACTTGCACCAGCTTTCCCGGGATTGCCTTTGGCTGCCCCGTCGAAGAGTAGAGTATGTTTGGACTGGTTATTCATCCAGGCTGAAAATTCTTTCTCATTGAGTCTAATTTTCCATTCTTTGCTTGGCTTGCTTTGCCTTACAACTTGAGTAAATTGGAGGCCCAACCTTTCTCCCCATTCAATATCCTGCTGACTTAAGTTGGTTTCCTCAAGCTGACCGCCCAGGCTTTCTTTCAGTTGATTTTTTATCTTGGCCGTGACAAGCTTCGCTTCCTGCACTTGATCTCTGAAAATTCTCTTGTTCCTTTCAAGCTAGATTTGCCAACATATGATCTTTGGCAAGGAGAGCCAGGCCACCTTGAAGCTTTCATTTTTTGGGAGTACCCCTGGATAGTTTCTCAACCATATAGCAAACAGATCAACGATGGAGGTGGGACAATTTAGAGTGTTTCTCCAAGGGCCCAGAGCCTCGTTCCAGATCTCTTGTGCAAATTTACATTCCAACATTAAGTGACAAAGATTCTCTTCATTTTCAAGGCACATCATGCATCGGGAAGGCCCTTGGAAGCCTCTTTTCTTCAATCGATCCCCAATTAGGATTCTATTGTGGCACATGAGGCAGCAGAAAAAATCGATTTTAGGAATTGTCTTGTGGCCCCAAAGCCCCTTCCAAATCGCAGGGTTAGGAGGGACGTGGGTATGTTCCAACAGTTTTGCATAACCAAGAGCCACGGTGTAGTTGCCCGATTGAGAGCCCCATCCACGTTTGTCTTGTCTCCTAGCGTGGATCGGGGCCATGTCCTTCAGGTGAGTAAAAAATGTGTCACAGTCATGCTTCAACTCCAATGGCACCTGGAGCTTCTTCCAACTAATCCAATTGCAGTCTTCCCAACAAGAGATATCCCACAGCGTGATGAAGCCGACATTGACCATCCATGCCCGTAACGCGTGCAACGAGATGATTTCGGTGAGTGGGGGGTTATTCATGATGCTGTCTTCCCAGATTTTTATAATCTTGCCATTACCCAGAATCCAAAACGTGTGGAGGTTTATCAAAGGGGTAGCTTTAATGCAGAGCTTGAGGAGATGTGATCCAATTTTTGGTAGGGGGATGTCAAGACAGCATTTCCTTTGACCCATGAAATATTTTTTCCACATAACAGTTTGTGCCCAGCCAGGCTTTGGAGCGATAATTCTCCAAATTTGCTTTGCTCCGATTGCCACATTTTGGATGCTGAGGTATTTAAAGTTCAGTCCTCCTTCCATCAGGGGCTTGGTGACTTTGTCCCATCTTACTAGGGGGATTCTCTTTTCGTTTTGTTTACCGCCTTTCCAAAAGAACTTTTGGATGTAATCCTCCATTTTCTTGAGGATACAGATAGGAGCCAACATGACAGAGAATTGGAAGATTGGGAGACTGCTGAGGACAACCTTAATGAGCACTGATTTGCCAGCATGGTTGAGCCAAGAGAAGCCCCAGGCCTGAATCTTGAGCTTGAAATTTTCTAAAAGAGGGAGCCAGTCTCTACTAAAGGAAGACTTTTGGAAAATTGGAAGGCCCAGGTACTTGAAAGAAGACTAGTTGGAAGAGGAAGAAAAGCCCAAACATCTGGAGATGGCATTGAGGGCGCTGACATAAACATTCCAACAATAGATATGACATTTCCATTTATTTAGGATACTTCCCATTGCATCACAGTAATCATCCAGCACTCCTTTGAAACATGAAGCCAAAAGCGTATTGGTTGCGCCCAACAATAGAGAATCGTCGGCGAACAACGCGTGATTAATATTTTTGACTCTTATTGCAATGTTAGGCCCATAATCTCTTGATCTAGTTGTTTCTTGTCCAGGTAAAAGCTTAGAACATAAGCTTGGAGGACAAAGAGGAGGGGAGAAAGGGGACACCCCTGCCAGAGCCCTCTCGTGGCTTTGAAAAAGTCCGCTGCTCGCCCATTCACCAAAGGAGAGATCCAAGGTTCAGAGATACAAGCCCGAATCTAATTGATGAAATTATTCCCGAGCCTAAACTTGTGCATAACATCAAAGAGAAAACTGTGTCTGACATGATCAAAGGCATTTGCTAGATCAAGTTTAACGACCATACCCTTTTCTTTTCGATGCAAACTTGAGTGTATCACCTCTTGTACTAAGATGAAGTTGTCCCCGATCTGTCTCCCATGAACAAAATCCCCTTGATTCTCAGGGATAATAGTAGGGAGGATACTTTTCAATCTGTTGGCTATCACCTTTGTTATCAGCTTGTAACTGATATTACAAAGAGAGATAGGGAGAAATATGTTGAAGGCGTTGGCTCCCTTTTCCTTAGGGATGAGGGAAAGGAAGGTAGAATTAGTGTTGCCCCCAATTTTCTGACAGGCTTGGGATTTCAGAACTAGTTTATGCAGATCCTTTTCGACTATATGCCAACAATTTTGGAGGAATATGGCTGTAAACCCATCTGGTCCAGGGGTTTTATCGGGCTCCATGGCAAAGAGAGCAGCCTTAATTTCTTCTTTAGTGACCTTATATTCCAGTATCTGATTCATCCTGTTGGTGATCTTTGAAGGGACCACTTCGAGAAACTTGGTGTTCTGGGCCCTCTCCCCTTCTTCACTGTAAAGGTTTTTAAAATGAGAGGATGCTACCCTTTTGATGCTGATGAAGTCCTTGTGGGTTGTGGCATCTTCTTTGATTTCTGAAATGGAGTTAAAACTTCTTCTCACTTGGGCTTGTTTGTGGAAGAAGGAGGTATTCCTATCTCCCTCTTTAAGCCAAATGCTTCGAGATTTCTGTCTCCAATATTCTTCCTCCGATAGGCATGCCTTATGATACTTCTACTATAAGTCTGCCTCCCTGTCCATAATTTCTTTTGTGATTTATGCGCTTTCCGTTTGTAGTTGATGGAGCTCAAGATTAACTTGGACTTGTTTTCTTTCAGAAGCTGGATTAGGGAGAGTTTTGGCCCAACTTTTCAGGGTTGCTTTCACTCTTCTGAGTTTTTCCTCCCAGATGAAGAAGGAAGATCCCTTGACAGAAAACCTCCAACTTTCCTTTACCTTATTCATGAAATCCGGGTCCTTGACCCATAAAGGGCTAAATCTGAAAGGTATAGGGCCTAGGTTTTTTTGGGCCAGGAGTTCAATCTTGATAGGTTTATGGTCTGAAACACTACAAGAGAGAATATGCATTCTAGCCTCTAAACCTAAAATGAGGAAAGAACTTTGAACGAGAAATCTGTCTAGTTTTGCTGCAATATGACCAGGACCGACTGTTTTGTTTGACCAAGTGAACTTACCATTGGAGGGCTTGATGTCGAGCAAATGCCAATCTTGCATGAGGTCCTCCACCCATTCCCTTGCTGGACTCCTAACAATGCTACCTCCTTGCTTCTCTGACAAAATCAAGGTGAGATTGAGGTCGCCAACGATCATGACGTTTTCCAGATTCTCCATTTCTGCCAGATTTCTGATGGAGTCCCAACAGGCCTTTTTTTCCCCTACGTTAACTGGGACGTACACATTGAAGAGACTGAAGACCTCATTTGTGTCTAGATGTTGGAGTTTCAAGTATAACCAATGATCATTTAGAGTCTCAGTGACCAAAAAGTACTTGTTGCTGTTCCAACGAGAGCCCATCCCACCCGAGGCTCCTCGAGTAGAGACGACCAATCCTCCACCTTTATTCCAGAATTTCTTACTAATTTGGAGGAAGTCTTTGTCCTCCATTTTTGTCTCTTGGATTAATAGGATGTCTGGGGTTTCTATCCTTATGAGGATTCTCATAGCTTCTTCTTTCACTTTGTTTCCCACACCCCTTCAATTCCAGGAGATAACCTTCATCACTTACTTTTTTGAGTGTGTTGAGCTCCCTTGGAGCCCTGTGTCTGATTCCTTGTCATCTTCGGGGTTTTTGCCAAAAGTTTCTCAAGGGTTTGTTGGCTAACCTGAAGATTATCTTTGTAGGTTTCCTGCTCTCTCTTATATCGGGTAGACTTTCGGCCTCTTGTCGATCTTCTGGCCGAAGTTTGGGTGTCCCCTATTTCTCCTTCCTCCTCTCATTCCTCCGAGTCTTGTTCCTCCTCTTCAACTTCTGCTTGTTTTTCCTTGAGGATTTCAGAGGCACTTTCCTCTGTCCTCGGGCCTATGGGTGTTCCTTTATCAGGGGATGGTGTCTTTTGTTTTTTGACCTCCTGGGTTTCCTCTGAGGCTGAGCTTAAGCACCCGAATTTGTTTGCTTGATTGTTTAGGGAAGGGTGCTGAACAGAAACTGACTGAGGGCCTTTTCCATTTGGAGCCCTGGATTTGGGGGTTTTATGGGAGATCTTGTTCCACTTAACCTGATTCCAGCATTCCTCCTTCTCTTTATCCTTCTCTCCATTACTCGGGAAACCCTTGGCAAAGTGACCGTAAACATGGCATTTTCGGCACTTGAAAGGAAGCTGCTCGTAATCTAGTTTTTTCACATGAGTCCAGCTACCGACATTGATTTTTATTGCCTCCAGGAGTCCCACCTCTAGATCGACCTCGACACATATTCAAGCACAGTCATATTGGTCCTTGTTGTTTTCTTGGTCAATAAATTTACCCAAGGCGTTGCCTATGTGCTGCAAAGAGTCCCAGTTCCAACAGTGCACTGGGAGGTTCAACAGCCTTACCCAAACTGGGACAACCATAGGAACGCCCACTTTTGGATCGAAGTCTAGCATCCACTTGTTGAGATACAAGCCCCGAGGGCCCATGAAATAGAGCCCATTCCAAAATATCATATCTTTATCCTCTTTTGTGGTGAACTCGAACAGAAAGAAGCCACTCCCCAAGAAGTACGATGTTACACTATTCTTGATCAAAGGCGTCCAATTTTTGACCACCCAGTTCTCCGTTTCTTTTGGTGAGGGCCAAAAGCCAGTGAACTGTCCCACAAGGGTGCAATCCTCTAGTGACAAGGTGACCTGGATCGATCTCTCGGGGGGGAGAGATATTTCTGGAATATCATCCAGTTTTTTCACGAACTTAGGGGGTTCAGTTTTCTTCTTTTACGACAGAGAAGCCAACAACGAATTGAATGCGTCCTCGACTGTTGGGGGAGACAGAGGGGGAGGAACCTGGGAAGAGCCCAACGCCTCCATAGCGGTGAGAGGGAGCCCTGGTTCAGACGCGCGGGCTCACAGTTATTGTTAAAAGTGATTTTTAGTTTTTCTTTACTTGCAGTAGAATATACATTTTTTTCTCCAATGATATTTTTATTTTTGTTCCTTGTAGTTTTCTATGGCTTCAGAATTGTTGGCAACAATGACTCTTCACATCAATTCTTGATTTTTAAATAACAAAATTCCTTAGTGTGGTCAAAGACCCGGAGTTACAAGAACTCTGAAAAATTGAGTGGCCAAAGGCCAGGATAAAAAAACGAGGCTCTGATACCACTATGGCGAACTAATCTTGTTCACTATGCAAATATCCAAAATACTTGGAATATAAAGATAACCATAAAGAATATATATATATATATATATATATATATATATATATATATATATATATATATATATATATGAGATGATGATTACAATGACAAATGAGGGATGTATATATACCCACGCAGGGGTGCCCTTTCAGAAGAGATGTGACCTTTCATATGAGGTGTCTCTTCATTAGTAATTAATTGTTAATTAATAGTTATTCATTATTATTTATATTTATATATCATATATATTTATGCTTGTTACATTGGCATATGGAGCTTCCCTCAATGTGTTAAACTTTAATGAAATAAAGACTATTGGAAAACTCTGAGAGTAAGCACAAATTTCAAGTTTTATATTATATTAATTTATCTTTCTATCAAATAACAAAGGTAGAATTGTATTATACAAAGATATACGACAACCAAATCATAAGTAGATTGCTCCTTGTGGCCTAGATAATAACTACCCACTATGTCCTCTAAAATGCAAACCTAAGGCATATTTTTTTTATTCCTTATTATAGGATGGGGATGTTACAATTTCCCACCCATCCAATCCTCGTACAAATAGTGGAAATATGATATGCTCCCCCCCTTCACGAATTGACTATGTGATGACCTCCCGGCCTATTATCCCACAGGTGCAAAGTTACAAAAAATAATTCTGTTGTAGATTAATATTTGATCTTCTCTCAAATCAATTGCGTGGGACCAAATTTTGTTTGAATAGAGTTTCAAAATAACTCTGTTAACAAACAAAACCATGATCTCTTAAAACCAAGGATTCCTTCCATTTGTGACTGAGTGTTATGTCCTTGGGATTATATTCTAAAGCGCTTATCCTTTAGTGCTTATTCTGTGTGAGGTGCTTACCTTCTCATGCGCCATCAGACTATCCTTGAATTTTCAATCCTTGTCTGATCATCACTAAATGGATGATCCTAATCGTACCTTGTAGTACTGTAGTCAGAGTTGAACCATAGAATATCCTACAAGAATTGGCTCCGATCGACGGTTGATTATTGGTCTCGATATAACGAATATTGTTCCTCAATGCCTACAATGGCTTGATCTCTGTTCTTGAAGGTATTCAAATCTTGATTCACCTGCACACATAATAATTCAACTTTTGTTTGTTCTCGATTCTACTCAAGTTCAACTGACAAGCTGGTCTTGATCTAGCTTAGACCATTTCAACTATCTTTCATTCTTTGGATGAGGGTTTTATTACAAATTAACCATGAAACCTGCAACATAACTCTGCAGAGAATACAATCAAAGGAATATTCGATCTCTGTAACGTTCCCAAGCCAGGATGCCAGGAACATCACGATTTTCATGTGTTTTTAAAATTTTACTAAGTGTGGCATTTCGTCAAACACTTTGCTGATTTACTTGTTTGTATGTGTTTACTTGCAGGTTGACCTCTTGATTCAGACTTAGGGTTTATATTCAATTATTCCACATGGATCTGAAGATACAATCAATGAAAGTACAATATATACCAAATATGGAACCAATAGCAAGATCTAACCTTTATTAATATAATGAGCAAGAACCTAATACAAGAGTGAGGTCGATCTGGAATGCTCAATAGATGGCTCCAATAAACATAATAGAAGCTACTACAAAATGCTCCAATAGAAGACTACAAGCCTCCAAAGGATGAATAATCAAAGAAGACCAATGCAAGAATAGATCTAGGCCGTATGAAGTGCCAAACCCCAAGCTCGATACTGCTACGCCCTACTGGAACAATGAAGACCCTCAACAATTCGTCCCTTCTTCCAAAGATGTCCAAATCCTCCGGTAAATATGCCAAACTGTAGATCGGGTACATGAAAGAACAAACCAGGTGCTCAAATCTCCATGATCCCTCTCAAATTCATGGATCTAGCCTCCCTCCAAGGAATGGTGTGCCCCCCTAGATGCCTGAAACCCTAGATAATTCGGCCTACCTCCTAGAGGCCACAAAACCACTAGAATGATAGATTCGGGGTTGGTTGCCTCCCTGGTGAAGTCCTAAGTGAAATGATGAAGATATGATCTACCAAATGGCTGAAATCACTTTCTGAAGTGTGCTCCTCTCCTCCAATTCATCCCATGCATCCAATAAATCAAACGACACATAAAACTCCACTGAAATGCACTAGATCTAATGATCATGGCCCTGTAATGAAAACCCAGGTGCTAGAATCTACAGAAGCCTTGCCAATCACCTGGAACGAACTTCCCTCAATGGATGGTGTGCCCCCCTTGTTGGAAACCCCCAATGGTGCGCCCTGTAAGTTTTAAACATGTGAAGTAAATCAATGCATACAGATTCTTAAGAAAAACAAAATTCAATCAATGGCTCATACACATAGTACACAAAGATTTTATACCAGAAACCCTCAACCGAGAAAACCTTTCTTATATTCATTATATCGAATTTCACCATTCACCATACAATATATAAATTTTTTTTAGGTATTCCGTAGATACAAAAAACCTAATCCCTTAATACAAGATTAATTTAGAAAACTGCCAAAAATAGCAAAAACCGCCCAAAAACAATTTTGGGGCACTGCCCCGGGCTACCACCCATTGCCGAACGCTGCGCGTAACCAGGGGGGGGCATACCTGCCCCCCCCCGGGACCCCCTAGGAAAGATCCCAGTGAAAATGACACAAAGAACACTACTAGAGGGATCGTCAGACGCAGTTGTCATATCTGACGCGCCCACACACACACATGCAAAGAATATAACACATACCCAACACACCCTCCTTCTCTTCCTATGCCTATGGATGGTGTAGAACCCTCCTGCACTGAGTAGATCTGAAACAAAATGGTGTGGGAGAGTATTTCATCCCTGAGACCAAGATTTGGACAAGCTAGGTGGAATCTTTCACCACCAAATCATCCTCTAGGGTTTGTTAAGTCAAAACCCTCAAAACTCCCAAGGTATGGGCTCTCTATCTAGAAGCCAGATATCAAAGTGATAATCATACATGAATGAGAGAATAGAGGCCCTTGACTCTCCTTTATACTTTTTTCTCACCTTGTCCCTCCAAAGTGACTTTCATTTTATTAATTATTAATTAATTAATTAAATCACGTTAATTAATTAAGTAACCTTTTTACCTTTGAAAAACACCTTATCTCTCCTTGTGGATTCCCTAGCCACTAAAAGTCACTTCTCATCATCCTATCCTATAGTTTTGTTCCTCCCAATTCCAATGATCTATTACACTGAGAGGTTCCTCCAAGTAATGTGCCCAAAATGACCTCTTCAGTGAATTTATATAACCTATAGCTCAAAATACTCAAAATCCTGGAAATTGTCGGAATGCAACGAAACCAAAGACAATATGTGAGGAATGGATCATAATGATGAAATAGGATGAGTGATGCAAGCCAGTCCCCAAAATATCCCTCAATAGCTCCTATACTCGCTATAATCTCCAACTGGCCACCCTGGTCATCATAACACTGTGTAATACCCTGATGTCCAAAAGTGGGGACATTATTTCCTTTCTGCTAGGATATTGCTTGTCCTCAAGCAATAACCAAATACCTCCAAGTATAATACCAGGATCCCATGTCCACCTGTAGGAAACACAGTAGAACCCATCCAAAGATGAACAATCATACACTCCACCACCTGGGTCCCATATCAAGAAGTGAACTGCCATATCCCGTGAAGCTTAGTCCTGAAATATATCAACTCTGCGAATCGCCTGCACATGACATATGGCCTCATCCCAGACTAAGTCCATCCTCCAAGTCCCTACTGAGATCAACACGACCTCTATCAACTGCACATGCTGATACCAGAATGAGTAACTGCAAGACCTCCGTGAGACACCCTCAAGAGATGTGCTCTCCTCAACATTGAAGCTCCATGGAAAGTCAAAAAAAATTTACCCTGAAAAGGTCCACTCGCCCCTGTCAGTCAGTGAAATTCTCAACCTTGCAATCCCTGGGTCCCATGCTAGCCTCTGTTGAATATCACCATGCTGGAACTACACTAATCTGACCCTGCCTAACTACTCCATGTCTATATACTGGATCCTCCACTCTTGGATCCTCAAGATGAGATACTTGTGGAAATTGGACCTGCTGTCTAGAAACTGCATATGTAAAAATATCTCTGTGGGAGTAATACCTGTCAAACCATCTCCATGCTCGATCATGATGATCAAGAGGTAGAAACTACCTCTCTCTATAGGACAAGTCCCTATAGGCCCACTCCAAACCAACCCAAGGTGGAGTATGTGGCTCTCTGGTGCAACCTAATTCATCATGACGTAAACAATCTTACTAACAAAATGAACTCTCGGGTCCCATGGAAAACTTGGAAGTTTATCACTTCCAATCTCTTCTAACTACTCCTGTGTCAAAATGATCACTGTCGGAAGCCCTGCGTGCTCATCCTCCTGAGAATTTGTAGCTGTGTCATCCTCTGAGATGTTTGTTATCCCCTGGCCTGTGATGCTCACCATCACACACCAAGCCTCAACTAGCTGCCTATGACGATCCACCTCTACCCTGTTGTACTCTGTAAAAGAACTCATGTTAGGTGGTCTTGGCCTAGCCCCTCCCCATGTCCTCAGCCACTGTCTATCTCTCCTCATGCTGTTGTCTATGATAAAAGTGTCAGGAAAGGCTAATAGAAACATCTGTAGCTGACTGAAGGACTGTAAAACATCACATGCTTTGGTCAATCCCAAGGATTCAACCAAAAGCTCGTCCATCGGTATCTATGATAAATAATCGCCTGTAGTCATCACTGAATCCCCATTATCCAGTACAAACAGAAGTAACTCCTCCAACTGCTGGTCAACCAATATCCATCTCTCATCTCCCATGCAACTGTTGAAATGGTGAAGGTGAGCTATCGTAACTATGTGCTGCTGCAAAGGAGTGACATCTGCATACTCCCCTAAGTGTGTCTCCTCCCTGCAATCCAATACATCCGTCTGAATCTGACTGTGTATCTCGACATATCTCTGTGAGCTATCACTCATCACTGTATGCCCTTGCATACTCATGTCATCTCCTATATACTCCTGTTGCATCATAGATCCTTGGCATAGTACTAGATCAACCTCTACCTGAAGGTCAACCACTCTCGGGACACAAATGGAAGTGTCCTGCATCAACTGGTCCTCCTCTGCTAGACCACCAACATCCTCTAGCCATGTGACTGAAGGGCATATCTGACTATCCACTAGGATAGATGAAGTGGATCTCTGATGAATCTCCTCAAGAATCTCCTCTGATCTAGATTTTGACTCTTGAAGGGCTGTCTGTGGCCCTCTCTAGAATCTTTGAGTGCTCTCCAAATCTTGAGTAAGTCTGTCCACCTCCAAATACTGCTCCCTCAGAGCCTCATGATACATCTCACCAATCCTCAATAGGTAGTCCCTGCCAGTCAACAACTGCTGGTAGTTGGTCCTCATCACAGATACTCTCTCCCTAAGAGTATGAAGGTCATCCATGAAAAATCCCTCATCTTCACTAACATGTGTCACTGATTCCCTCCAACAGTAATCGGCCACCAATGCATGTGTGTCATCAAAATGCCTAGTGGTTTCCATGATCATATCCTCACTGACTCTCAACTATCCTGCTAAGTGGTGTGACTCCTGATCATAGTCATGATGAGGTGCCACCTCAAATCTCTCACTTCCAATGCCATCATTGGAATCCCCAACAATACTCTTTGCAGAAGATAAAGTGTTGAACTTCCCACTGTACTACTATACCTCATCGCTAGATGCTATCTCTCTCTGAATCACACTGTATCTTGTATGAGCAGCTGTATCCTCCTGTGCACTCATCCTGCTACTATCATATGCGCCTGGATCCCATGTAGATGTGTCCATACACGTGTTGTGGTCATCATGACTAATAAAGAGTGGATCCTCATCAATGCAGGCCAATCCTAGAGGTAAGTGCCCCATCAACCTGTCAGTATTCACAATATTCTCAACTAATGGGGTCTCCAAAAGCTACGACTCAATCTCCTCATGCTGATCTGTATGTGTAAGGTCAACTGTCTGCATGTCCTATACCTCCTCCTAGATCTGTGGATATACATGTCCATGGTGTGCATGCCTCACGTACGACTCCTTTATGCTACTTCTATCCTCATATGATGTGGCTGTCATAGGTGTCTGGAAAGATATAGATGTGTCATGGTCACCATAGGAAGCTGGTCATCTATAGGTTCTAACACATGTGAGTCCTCACTAGTTTCACCACTCTGCTGAGGTGTAAGGTCATCAAAAATATGTGATATGACTGCTGAAGCATAAGTGCTATCATCCTGTCCATCTCATTGCTCCTCCAATGTGCAAGGGTCACTATCCTTCTCAAGCGTGCAAGAATCACTAGCCTCTGTGCAAGAGTCACTATCACTAGCCTGTGTGAAAGAGTTTCTATCATCATTAGACTGCTCCAGATAAACATCTATCGATCCATCCTCACATGCCTCATCATCACTATCATAGCATACCTCAATAATATGCTTCTTACCCTTACTCCTACACCTATGATATGGTTCCCAAGGCACCTTGCAACTATAACAAAGTTGGGTTCTCCTAATGGGTGTGGGGTTTCTCTGTTCTTCCCTCCATCTAGTTGCGACTTCTTTGCTTTCATCCATTTCATTGACCCAACATGTAATCTCTTCTTTGCTCCAACTAGGGGTTTTATAGGATACAAACTGTTGGAAGGTTAATAGATTTTGGAAAATGTCATTGAGGGTTTCATATTCCCTATGACACTCAACAATCCTACAAATAATACTCATCTTCATTGTAACTCTGTATGCGTTAATCCCCACTGGGAGGATCAAGGATCTGTATGTGTGCGCTAATTCCCACTGGCTGGAAGGAATCTAGGCTCTGATACCACTGTAACGTTCCAAGACAAGATGCTAGGAACATCACGGTTTTCATGTGTTTTTAAACTTCTATTGAGTGTGGAATTTCATCAAACACTTTGCTGATTTACTTGTTTGTATGTGTTTACTTGCAGGTTGACCTCTTGATTTGGCCTTAGGGTTTATATCCAGTTATTCCATGTAGATATGAAGATACAATCAATGAAAGTAAAAGATACACCAAATATGGAACCAATAGCAAGATCTGACCTTTAATAGTATAATGAGCAAGAACCTGATACAAGAGTGAGGCCGATCTAGAATGCTCAATAGATGGCTCCAATAAACATAATAGAAGTTGCTAAAAAATTCTCCAATAGAAGACTACAAGCCTCCAAAGGCTGAATACTCAAAGAAGACCAATGCAAGAATAGATTTAGGCCATATGAAGTGCCAAACCCCAAGATGGATACTGCTACACCTTGCTGGAACAATGAAGACCCTTAACAATTTGGCCCTGCTGCCAAATATGTCTAAACCCTTCGGTAAATATGACAAACTATAGATCAAGCACATGAAAGAACAACCCATGTGCTCAAATCTCCAATATCCCTCTCAAACTCATGGATCTAGCCTACCTCTAAGGAATGGTGCACCCCCTGGATGCCTGAAACACTAGATAATTCAACCTACCTCTTAGAGGCCTCCAAATGCTCCACAAAACCACTAGAATGATATATTGGGGCTTGGTTACTTCCCTGGTGAAGTCCCAAGTGAAATGATGAAGATCTGATCTACCAAATGGCTGAAATCACTCTCTAAAGTGTGCTCCTCTCCTCCAATTCGTCCCATGCATCCAATAAATCAAATGACACATAAAACTCCACTGGAATGCACTATATCTAATGGCCATGGCTCTTCAATGAAAACCTAGGTGATAGAATCTCCAGAATCCCTACCAATCACCTAGAACAAACTTCCCTCGATGGATGGTGCGCCCCCCTTGCTGGAAACCCCCAATGGTGCGCCCTCCTCTTCCTGTGCCTGTGGCTGGTGTAGAACCCTCCTGTAGTGAGTAGATCTGAACTAGAATGGCATGGGAGAGTATTGCATGCTTGAGATCAAGCTTGGGACAAGCTAGGTGGAATCTTTCACCACCAAATCGTCCTCTAGGGTTTGTTAAGTCAAAACCCTCAAAACCCCAAGGTATGGGCTCTCTAGCTAGAAGCCAGATATCAAAATGATAATCATACATGAATGAGAGAATAGAGGCCCTTGCCTCTCCTTTATACTTCCTGCTCACCTTGTCCCTCCAAAGTGACTTTCATTTTATTAATTATTAATTAATTAATTAATTAAATCACTTTAGTTAATTAATTAACCTTTTTACCTTTGAAAAACACCTTATCTCTCCTTGTGGTGTCCCTGGCCACTGAAAGTCACTTCTCATCATCCTATCCTGTAGTGTTGTGCCTCCCTATTCCAATGAGCTATTACAATGAGAGGTTCCTCTAAGTAATGTGCCCAAAATGTCCTCTTCAGTGAATTTAATTAACCTATAGCTCAAAATACTCAAAATCCCAGAAATTGTCGGAACACAACGAAACCAAAGCCAATATGTGTGGAATGGATCATAATGATGAAATAGGATGAGCGATGCAATCCGGTCCCCAAAATATCCCTCAATAGCTCCTGTACTCTCTATAATCTCCAACTGGCCACCCTAGTCATCATAACACTGTGTAATACCCTGATGTCCCAAAGTGGGGACATTACAATCTCACACTGTCAGAGAGAGCCATAAACCACACAAAATTCAATTAAATCAATTAATGTACATAAATTTACAGTCATAACTTCTCTTTGCCCTATATCATAGTTTGGGCTTCTCTCCTTTGGCTTGATTTTCAGTAATCAACCTCTTCTCAATACATTGACCTGATTCTCTATTCAATTGGACACACCCTCATACCATGGGGTCTTCACTCAATGAAATTATGACATAACGCCTGCGTTCGTGGGATATTAAAGAATACCCCTAATTTGATCTAGTTTTTATGAGAAAAATGAAATGAATACATATTATTAAAAGATGTTTAACAAATAATAACAGAGGTACAGTAAAACTGGTTTTTATTCAATAAGGAAATAAGCTGAAACTATAAAATGCAACGGAAAACAAGCTTGTTGGAATGGTGGCGAATTATATATGAGAAGAGAGGTGATCGATGTGATCATTTGCAAGAATATTATTACAATGAGGCTCTGAAGGAATTTTTACAATAAACATAAATTCCAAAACCCTAGACATCCAAAAACCTAACCCTAGGAGATGAAGCGCCAAAAGTCATGTGGGTCTCATTGGGGTAAGCTAGTACATCAACTTCTCAGGGTCATAACTTTGCATATGATCTCCATTTTAGGTTCACGATATCCCATTGGAAAGGCATATCCGAGGACTACACATGTTTCCATTAGACTATGACTTTATCTACAATCTAACTATGGCGATCCCTAAAAATGATGTTTAGGGCCTCAAAACGACCCCGAAAGTCAGAGACCTAAAAACTAGGAAAAAATGCCAAACTGGAAAATTGCCAAAATGAACTAGTTGGAATAGGTGGGAGACCACCTACATCCATATGGATCAATATTATCCCCTTAGGAAGAAATGGTTTCCATTTCGTTGAGTTCCCCCATCAGATGAGGAAATTTCTACTGAATTTGTCCCTGGGTGAGCCACTTGCCTTGGTGTAGAAGTTGCCCTGCTTTGAAAAATCGATAAAGATGGATCCTTTGTTGTCGAGTGCCCTTGACCCGTGTGTCCACAATCTAATCACTGTATGCCTGTTGTATGCAGTTAGTGTTGAGATCTGTTGGTTTCAACTACTCTACGATCTCTGAGGTGTCCAATAATGGTGGGAAATATGGCCGAAGGAGAGCCATGTTGAATACTGGGTGCAGGCCAAGGAAAGGAGGAATGTTGAGCTCAAAATCATTATCACCCACAACCTTGGTGATGGTGTACGAACCATAACAGAGTGGGAGAAGCTTCCGATGGGTCCCTGTAAGGCGTTCTTTCTTCATGTGCAACCAAACTTTGTCGCCCACTTGAAACTTATGTGGCACCTGGTGTTGATCATGGAACTGCTTGTACTTGGCATTGGACTTCTGTAAAATATCCTAAAACTGTTGGCAGATGTGCTGGATCTACTTAATGAACTGGGTGTTTTTTTCAACTTTGGGTGGAGCAGGGGACAATTCAGACGAGGTGGTCGCGAGGGGTAGTGAAACATCCATGGGGCCCAGTGGTTGGAATCCCAACCCCACATGAAAAGGGATGTGGCCAGTGGAGCCATGTAGGGCTCGATTTTAGATATGCTATACATAGAGAAGACTCTCATCCCATGTTCGAGGGTTCTTGGAATTGTACATGCGTAATATATGCACACTGATCTGATTGACGACCTCAGTTTGGCCATTTGTCTGGGGGTGGAAGGTAGTGGATTTGGTGAGCTTGGTGTCCAACAGTGACTAGAGGCTCGACCTGAATGTGTTGAGGAACCAACTATCATGATTTGAGACAATGGTTTGTGGGATCCCAAAATGTACCCATACTCATTCAAATAAGAGCTTGGCAGTGGCCTCTACTGTGATGGTCTTCTTGCAGGAATCCCGAATCATCATCTTGGAAAAGCGATCGACAACCATAAAAACATAATCATTTTCCCTCTTGGTGGATGGAATGCCCGACATGTAGTCCATTGATATTGATTCCCATGACATGTCAGGAGTAGGAAGAGGGGTGTACAAGCCCTGTTTCTTAGTGGCCGGTTTGAAAATAGTGCAAGTGGTGCAGAACCTGATATACTTGCCGACATCCTGTCAAATTTTCGGCTAGTAGAAATGTTTATGCAACAAAACCACTGTCTTTTTTATGCCAAAGTGTCCTGCCACATGAATGTAGTGAGCCTCCCAAATCATCTTTGGACGCTTGCTTGATGGAACATAGAGATGGCCCAGATGACACAATAACCCATCCTAAATATGGAAATTAGCAACCAATGAGTTTGCACCCAACATTTGGTAAGTGGTGGAGAATTCAGGGTCCGTCTCATAGAGGTGGGGCCATTCGGATGTCTCATGGATGCAAGAGTCTAGAACCGTGGTGAGTGCCGTGACTAGAGGTCGGATGAGGGAATAAACAACTCGGTTGGTACTTCCTGTTTTATACTTGATGTTGAGGTGGAACTGCTGCAAGTATGTGGACCACTTCTGATGGTGGTCATTCTGCAATTTTCATTGGGTCTACATGAATTGTAGCGGCTTATGATCAGTGTGGATGAATGTCTCATTCCCAAGAATGTAATGTCTCCACTGGTGGTAGGTTTGTACAATGGAGTACATTTCTTTGTCATAATTAGGGTACTTACATACAACATATGATAGTGTCTCACTATGATATGCCATAGGGTGGCCGTGTTGAGTGAGAACGATGCCCACAACATAGTCTGAAGCATCTATCTCGATCTCAAAGGGATGTTGTAGGTCTGGTAATGAAAGTACTAGGGCTGATCACAAGTGTTGCTTCAAATCATCGAAGGCATGTTGTTGGGAAAGGCCCCACACAATTTTTTCCTTACCACCATCCTTGGTTACTTGGATGAGGGCCCATGTGATATGAGATAATCCTAACATGAACCTGTGATAGAAATTGGTGAGGCCCAAGAAGCTCTGAATCTCAGTGAGTGTGGTTGGGGCAGACTTGTCACGGATGACTTGGATCTTGGATGGATTCACATGAACACCATGCTGATCAACGATGTATGCTAAGTAATGGAACCTGTCCATGCCAAAGGATAATTTCTCCAATTTTTCATGTAGCTGGTGTTGTTGTAGGGTGTGCAAAACCTGTTGAATATGTTGCAAGTGTTCCGCTCAAGTCTTTATGTAGATGAGGATGTCATCCAGATACACCACTACAAACGTATTGGTGAATGGTTGCAGGATATCATCCATCATCCTCATGAAATTTGTTGGGGCATTTGTCAAGCCAAAGGGCATGGACAAAAGTTCAAAAAGACCTTCTTTTGACTTGAAGGCAGTCTTCCATACATCTGTATTTTCTATTGGGACCCGATGGTAGCCAGAATTCATATCAATCTTATTGAAGTATTTGTCCCTCGTGAGATGATTAAGGAGGTCGTTTATTCAGGGAATCGGTAACCTGTTCTAGACTGTGATTTTATTCAGGGCCCGATAATCAATGCAAAGTCGTCAGGTCCCTTATTTCTTCTGCACCAACACAATTGGGCTCCCACAAGGCGATGAACTAGGATGATGTGCCCTGTGTGGAGAAGTTCTTGGATATTCCTCTTGATATCGTCGTTTTCTAACAGAGAGTGGCAGTAGACTGGCCCATTGTGTAGCGGTGCGCCAGGGGTCAGATCGATGGGATGCTTGACCTAACAGTGCATAAGTACCCTGGTAGGTGAGGAGACAATATCTGAGTACTCTTCCATGACCTTATCCACTTTCTTCTATTGTGTGGAGAGATCGGCCGCAAAGGATTTGGATGTGGTTGTGATCGTTCACTCACTCTGAGAGCGAATCATGAAGAAGAAAAATTTCCCAGTTTGAGAGATGACCTTCCTGCATTGCTTGGCAGAGATCAAGGAAATAACACTAGGTGGGACTGCCTCGGATATCTTTCACAATTTCCTTTTAAAAGTAATAATAACACTATAAGGCCTAGACTCATACACAACATGAAGTTTCCATAAATAAGGTTGGCCCAAAATAACATTACAAACTTTGAGAGGAGAAACATCACACATTACCTCGTCTTTGAAGGGCTTGATGCCATATGATAGTCGACACTGTTGGTTGACGCGAAGATCGATTCCTTGGCAGAGCCATCTAATGGTGTAGGGTTGTGGGTGTGGCATTGTCGGTAGGGCCAACTACTTGATGACCTCTGTTGAGATGAGGTTCTTCTAGATACTGCTATCAATGATGAAGTGCAACATGGTGCCTTTTACCCACATCTATGAATGGAAAAGGTGCTCACCTTCTTCTGGCTTGTCCAGTTCACTAGGTTGGAGCTTGGTGGTATTAACGGTGGCACTGGGTTCCACGTTAATGATCCACCTTCCCCTTTTCATTTCTGACTCAGAGTTGGAACCCGCATCTGATTCATAGGCTTTCACTTCGACCACCAACGACTTCTTTGAGCGGCAATCAACAGTGTTATGCCAAGGGCTCTTATGGAATTCGCACAAATTCCCAGTATATTTCTTTGTATTTCCGGTGTCCTTCTTTGATTTCAGATTGAACTGGTTGTCTTGACATTGTCTATATTTCCTCTATCCTTTGTTCTGCAGATTGGGGCCGCCCTTTCTTGGCTTTTGCTGTGAGGGGTTCCCAGGCCCAAATTTTTGTGTCTTTTTTTTGAGATTCTTCTCGATTTTGACGACATATCGATAGGCCACATCCAAGGACAAGATGTCCAGAAATTCCATTTTGGTTTGGATGTATCTATGCAGAGAACCACGATACTTGAGCACCATATGTCGCTATGAATCCCTGATACCCGGCTTGGTGCACAAGCTATGAAATATATTTGTGAACTCTGGCACTGCTTGGTCTCTTTCTTGACGCAATGTGATCCATTTTGTATACCATTCGTCACAACTTACGACAGGGTAGTATTGTTCCTTAATAACACCCTTGATGGATTCCCAGGTGGCTGCGATTGTAAATAATGAGGGTTCCTCTACTTCATTTTGCTCACAAAAAGTTTCCCACCAATCTTTGACATGGGGAACGACTTTGAGGAGAACAAAAGTAATCGTTTCTCTATTCAAAAAGTTATGGACATAAAAATACCCTTCTAGTAGATTCAACTATTTTTCTATAGCATCTACGTCTATCTGACCCTCAAATATAGGAATATCAAAGTTGATTTGTACCTTGAAGGGGGCAACGCCTCCTCTCGAGGAAGATGTGTCATCTGTCGGTAGCCACAGAAGGATTTGCACAAAACTCTCCATCATCTCGTTCCTTTGTTGTGTGAGGGATTCCTCATGTAAAATTTTGAAAGGATCTCATGTCCCGTCATCTTTATTTTCTTCTGCCATGAGAGGTTTCTTGGGCATGCGAGAGATTTTGTCCTCAAGAGAAACAAGCTTGAGACCCAATTCTTTGTACCTTGACCTCATTGGGCACATGCATTAAGAATGAAAAGGAGTAGAACCCTTTGATACCACTGATCCAAATTTTATGAGAAGAACGAAATGTATACAAATTATTAAAATATTTTTAACACAAAATAACAAAGGTACAATAAAATTGGTTTCTATTCAATAAGGAAATAAGATGAAACTGTAAAATGCAGCGGAAAAACAACTTGTTGGAATGGTGGCAGCTTATCTCTGAGAAGATATGTGACAACTATGCTCATTTGCAAGAAGATTATTACAATGAGGCTCTGATGACTTTTTACAATAAACATGAATTCGATCATAATTTCACTAGATATTGATAAATACCTCCTAAAATCCTTTTGTTGAACCCCCCTCCCAATACATCTTTCCAATAAAAGAAACCCATATTTTAACTAGATGCCCCTTTTATACCCCCTAATATCTATAAACCCCTTGAGGCATGACACCCCCCCAATACCTACCATATATTGACCTTATTTTTCACTATTGAAAAATCCCCCCGAACATTCTCAAAGGATTACAAATAAGGGAAAGAATCTAAATTAGTTCATATCCTATTTAAATTCCTTAAAATATGCAAACCATCTCTAGGATCTCTCAGATCCACAATATGCTCAACTATATCCCTAAATTTCACAATTCTTGAGATATGCTCAATAAGGAATATTCAATTACATTCACATAAATTTCAATGCAACAAACCCTATCCTATGGAATTCTTCTAGAACTCAATAAAACATAGGAAATTACACTATTTCTAGCTTAGGGAACCTACTCCCATGGAAAATCAAAAGAACCCTTAGGCCTAATCAAAAAGATTAGGTTAGGAGGAAAAGTACTCCTGCATCAGATTCCTAGGGTTAAAATGTTTTATTATCTCCTGATCACGAGTCTTCAACATGATGACCTCCTGACCTGTTATCCCACAGGTGCAAAATTTAAAAAAATCGATTATGTTGCAGCTTAGAATTTGAGCTTCTCTCAAATCAATTGTGTGGGCCCAAATTTCCTTTGAATAGAGTTTCAGAATAACTCTGTTAACACACAAAATCACTATAGCTCAGAACCAAGTGTTCCTTCCATCTGTGACCGAGTTTTATGTCCTCAGGATTATACACTAAAGCGCTTATCCTTTAGCTTTTATTCCATTTGTCCAAGTTTCGTGACCACAGGCTCATACTTGAGCACTTAACCTCCAAGAATTCACGCTGAAATTTACATAGTACCTCGGATTATAACCAAGGGATACATCATCAAACACTTACCTTCTCTTGGGCCGTCAGATTATCCTTTAACTTTTTATCCTAGTTGTTGATCATCACTGAATGGATGATCCTAATCTCACCTTGGATTACTGTAGTCGGAGTTGAACCATAGAATATCCTCTGATAATTGGCTCCAATGGACGGTTGATTCTTGTTCTTGATCTAACGACTCTTGTTCCTCTATGCCTGCAAAGGTTCGATCTTTGTTCTTGAAGGTATTCAAACCCTGATTCTCCAACACACAAAATAATTCAACTCTTGTTCATTCTCGATTCTACTTAGTTTCAATTGGAAAATTGGTCTCGATATAGCTTAGAACATTTCAACGATCTTTAATTCTCTGGATGAGGGTTTTATTACGAGTTAACCCTGAAATATGAAACATAAATCTACAAAGAATACAATCAAAGGAATATTCGATCTCACACTATCACAATGAGCCATAAACCACATATAATTCAATTAAATCAATTATTGTACATAAATTTTACATTCATAACTTCTCTATGCCTAATCTCACAGTTTGGGCTTCTCTCCTTTTGCTCAAATTTCAGTAATAGGCCTCTTCTCAACACATTGGCCTGATTCTCTATTCAATTAGCCAAACCCTTGTACATGCTCAAAGGATTACAAATAAGGGAAATAATTTGAAATAGTTCATAGCATATTCAAATTCCCTGAAATATGCAAATTATCTCTAGGATCTCTCATATCCATAATATCCTCAACTATCTCCCTAAATTTCAGAATTATCGAGATCTGATCAATAAGGAAGATTCGATCACATTCACATAAATTTAAATGCAACAAACCCTATCCTATGGAATTCTTCTAGAAATCAATAAAACATAGAGAATTACAATATTCAAGCTTAGGGAACCTACTCCCATGAAAAATGAAAAGACTCCTTAGACCTAATCAACAAGGTTAGGTTAGGAGGAAAAATGCTCCTACATCACTATGCATTGCAGTCATCTACATGAACATCAGGGGGAATGAGGAGTTTACTCCAGAAAGAGTTGAATCTAGCCACCTATATGATTTTCTTTCCCTTATAGATATGAAATCTGATGACCCAAAACCAGTCAATGACTCCGTAGAGGAAAAAAATAGGTTTGCAAAACCCATAAGATGATTAGTTCCCCATCCAAGAGCTACGCTACCATATTCCGAATTAATATTTTTTCCATTATTGTTTTTTCATGCTAACCAATTACCAAATAATGGAAGGATTGTAGAATAGAATTTCACATTATTGACATAGTGTTTGAAGATTTAATATCCTTTCTTATCCATTCCTCTTCTAAGAGAAGAGTAATACATTTCATTTGTCTTGTTCGTTTCATATATATATATATATATATATATATATATATATATATATAT
>JZKD02S1674534.1:23992-46477 GCA_000966675.3 Picea glauca | reverse complement strand
CAATCTCATTGTCATCATTCCTCATTCCCATCTATAAAATATTTGTCAAAACTCTCTTGAAATTTCATGGAATGCCTTCCAACACGCCCATCGCCAATGTCATCCATCGACGTTGCATGATGATAAATGAATGGTGCCAACATTGAAATTTATTCAAATTGTACTTGTATGCATCGAAATTTGACATGGTTAGACGACACACATGCCTTCACAGTATGTGAGGGTTTCAAGACTCAAGGATTCCTAAATCATGTTTTGATATGAAATAGGAAACTAAAATTGAGATTTAATTTATTAAATTTGCACCTAATTCTAGGTTGTTAGAATCTTATATTTTGTTTAATTATTTTATGTTTAGTTCTTAATACAACATGATAAAAAATTATGCCCAACATTAAAATGAAAACAATATAAAAATAATGAAGTTAACAAAGTTGCTTATTCAAATCATTGTGAGATACGTGCATTAGTATTTTATTAACTTTTGTGTCTTCATGAACATATGTTGATACAAAATGAATGGAAGAAGCATCCAAGTAATCCTATTTTTTTCTGCCAACAATTCATACCATATCTTGAACACTTTAAGGATATTTCAATAGGTAATTTGTACTGACACAAATAATACTGAACCATTTCAAATTTTAGGCCATAAGTGATCTGAAAAGATCTTTTGAAGACTATGGTTGAGTTTTAAAACATGAGTTCATTAACCATTTAAGAAATTGATGAAAGAGGAAGAATTAATGATGTAACATGATAGCCATAAAAAGATATACAGATCTGGAAATAATCACAAGAATTAGCAAACCATAATAGAAAAAGTTGTTAACGGAGTTCGACAATATCGCCTACGTCTCTAGGCCTTTGTCTTAGTGGTTGAGGCTTTCTTATTTCTCTTCAAAGCTTCAAAAATAAATCACAAAAGTGTCAAATGGATTAAAAACTAATCTTTTTGTGTTCTGCTATATCTCAAGACCCCAACACAACTGACGACACTAAAAACATATGAACGAAGCTCCCAGAAATGGCCCGCAAAGTTGCTCTCCTCAGTAGCTTCCTTGCATAAAAATGGCTTTGGATTTACAATTATTCAACATTTCTCTTCTTCTAAACCTCTCTAAGGCTTCCAAGAACCTCTGGTTTATATAGGATTTAATTTGGTAACATCCTCCCAACGCCCCCCCAAGATCTGGCCTAAAAAAGGGCTCCATATCCTCCAAAAATGGCCAAACTCTCCCACAACTCACTGTAAATTCAAATAAAATATGATCATATAGTTGAAAAACACACTTTTGGGATAAAATTGGGCATATCCCCCAAATTCTCGGGCTCCTGGTCACATGCGTTCCCTCCATGTGGCCCTGGTCTAGCTAGCACTGGTCCTTGGCCCTTATCTCTCGAACCTTGGTCATAGGCGTGGCCATATGGCCTAGTTCTAAACCTCCACGTGCCTATAATAGTTAGCTTGGCCCCTGGTTCCTAGCACTTGATCATTCCCTTGGTCGGAAAGCTAGCCCAGCTAACCGAGTGTTATCCCCATAAATCCACACGAGGTCCGGGTCATATGGTATAGTCATATGGCAATGGGCCACGGATAAAGCTTGTGGAACAATTCCCACATGAACTAAAAGCGGAGGGCATATGGTAATGGGTCGTATGGTGTTGCGTAGGGGGCTGGGGCTAGACCCCATCCCTTTTCTCCACCCGAAATACAACCATTCAAGCTTAATTAATACAGTTAGACAACATTTTACTAGCATCACCATGGGTGGGCTGGTAGCTCGGCCCTACCAAATATTTCTGCCTGGACCAGAGGTCATGAGTTCGACTCCCATGGAGTCCATATAATTTTTCCCACTTCCAACCAATGATGGGGTGCCACGTGGCAACCCACGATTGGGCCATGTGGCACCATCACACTTTCCATCAAACAACCACGTGTCAAGATATGATTCATCCACATCTTCCACACCTGCCCAATCAACCTACCAGTCTAGTCAGCTGCCACATGTTGTATGGCTATACGTACCTTTCCACATCATCCCATGCCAACTCAGTTCTACAGAAGTGCCACGTGTCACCCTTGCTATAGTGCCACGTGTCACAATATGGCTCGTCCACCTGTCAACCATCAATTGCCTAGTCAGCATGCCAATGTCACAATGATGGAAATACATTACTCATGATGGAAATACATTACCCACTCATTGTGTGCCATTTTGCAACTTGCTTTGCCACCAGATGATTTTTGTGTCTGCAAGTCAAAGCGATACCAACTTGATTTGATTTGCCTCATCCTTGATTTGTTGCACACTACAATAAACTTCCATATGTCTGAACCAATTATCAAGCCTCTTTTCATTGACTTCACCATCATACATGGGTAATTCAAACTTCACATCAAGCTTAAGTAAAGGAATATCATGTTTATGTTTATGGGAATGTTTTCTTGCGGTGGACTTGGAACTTGTACTTGAAGAAGAAGAAGTTGATGGACAAGAAGGAGGTGAAGGAGAGTTTTAGGAGGATCCTCTCCTTCTTCATTTTTCACCTTTGAAGATTCACCTAGAATCGGTCTCTTTCGCTCCAAGTAATTGTCATATAGAACCTTCACCATTTCCGACATGGAAAAGAAGGTCTTTCGAAACTCTTTCTCCTCATGAGAAAGTCCCTCTTCTGATGCCATCTTCTCGCTTTGAGAAGTTCTCTTTCTTGATCCAATCTTAGGATTCTCTTCAACAAGCTCACCTTCACCATGATTCATCTTTTCCCTGGCAATCATGCAAAATCAAAAACCAACCGTCAACTAGCTCTGATACTACTTGATCCGAAAATATCTTTTAAAGACTATGGTTGAGTTTAAAAACATGAGTTCATTAACCATTTAATAAATTAATGAAAGAGGAATAATTAATGATGTAACATGACAACCATACAAATATATATAGATATGGAAATAAGCACAAGAATCAACAAACCATAACAACAAAAGTTGTTAACGAAGCTCGACAATATCGCCTACGTCTCTGGGCCTTTGTCTCAGTGGGTGAGGCTTTCTTATTTCTCTTAAAAGATTCAAAAATGCATCACAACAATTTCAAATGGATTACAAATGATCTGGTTTTGTTCTTCTAGATCTCAAGAACCGAACACAACTGACAACACTGAAAACGGATGAATGAAGTTCCCAGAAATGGCTCGCAAAGTTGCTCTCCTTAGTGGCTTCCCTGCATAAAAATGGCTTTGGATTTAAAATTCTTCATCATTTATCCTCTTTGAACCTCTCTAAGGCTTTCAATAACATCTGGTTTATATAGGCTTGAAGTTGGTAACATCCTCCCAACTTCTTCCCAAGATCTGGCCTCAAAAAGGGATCAAGATCCTCCAAAATGGCCAAAATCTCCCAAAATTGGCTGAAAAATCAAATAAAATCTTATCATATAGTTGAAAAACCCACTTTTGGGCTAAAATTGGGTGCATCCCCCGAATTCTCGGGCTCCTGGTCACATGCGTGCCCTCCATGCGGCCCTGGTATGGCTGGCATTGGTCCTTATCCCTTAGCTCTCGGACCTTGGTCGCATGCGTGGCCATATGGCCTAGTTCTAAACCTCCACATGCCTATAATAGTTAGCTTGGCCCGTGGTTCCTAGTGCTTGGTCACGCCCTTGGTCAACGGGCTAGCCTGACGGACTGGGCATTATCCCCATAAATCTGCGCGAGGTTCAGGTCATATGGTACAATCATATGGAAATGCGTCAGGGCTAAAGCTCGTGGAACGGTTCCCACGGAAACTAAAAATGAAGAGCATATGGTAATGGGTCATATGGTGTTGCGTCGGCGGTTGGGGCCTAGGGCTAGGCCCCAGCCCTTTTCTCCACCTGAAATACAACCATTCAAGATTAATTAATACATTTGGACTATTGTTTACAAGCATCACCATGGGTGGGCTGGTAGCCTGGCCTTGCCAAATCTTTCCACTCGGACCGGAGGTCATGGGTTTGACTCCCATAGATTCCATATAATTTTTCCCACTGTCAACCAATGAAGGGGTGCCACGTGGCATCCCACAACTGGGCCACGTGGCACCATCACACTTGTCATCAAACAACCACATGTCAAGATATGATTCGTCCATGCCTGCCACACCTACCCAATGAAACTTCCAGTCTAGTCAGCCACCACATTTCATATGGCTATATGGACCTTTCCATGTCATCCCATGCCAACTCAGTTATGCCACATGTCACCCTTGCAGTGGTACCATGTGTCACAATATGACTCGTCCACTTGTCAGCCATCAATTTTACAGTCAGCATGCCAACGTGACTGCCACATCATTGTATGGTCATACAAACTATATGGTCATCTTCCATGTCAGCAATGTACGGACTGTACGGACTGTATAGTCATCAAAAAAATTGCCTATTTGGCAAAATGGACAGAATGTGATATCTTGCTCATACAATGTATGTTTGAGCTTGTTTAAGTTGCATTGGTTTTGTAATGACGAGGCCTACGCACACGTCTGTTTAGAAGAGATTATGAGAACTTTTATTTTTAGGCCTTTTTGGACCCATTTTGGTTCTTGGATCCATTTTGGATCAATAAGAATCATCATTTTTTAAATATGGATTACAAATAATTCTGAAAATTTAGATGTCTTGGTCATTAACATCATTGTATGCAACAATGTCATCTAGTGTATCATTGTCAATGTTCATATGATATTTCAATTAGTTAATATTATCATCACCCTCATCTTGACCTACATCATCTTCGTCATCATTGAAATTTGACTATAGACCATCCATATTGTTACCAGATGTATTTGGATCATCATTTTCTATACCATCCATATTGTTGTCTTCCATAACATCATCTAACTCTAGATTTTTGTCTTCTTGTGCCTAAACATAACCATCTTCAGCATCATCATAGATGTCAATTTATTTGATGTTCTCTAATCCCTCTCAATCATTTTGTTGTACATCATTGTTTTTCTCAGTATCCACTAATGCATCTTCAAATACATGCCTTAATACTGGATAATAATGTATGAAAAACACCCATTTCCAATCCAGAATATCTTCATAGAAAAATACCTGCACATGAACGAGTACATACATATATTAGACGTATGTTATAACAATTTTATTGATTAATAAACACATGTATATATTCACAATAAACAATGTATTTATAGATTATTGATCACTATCGCTTCTTGTTTGAGTTAAAGAAATACCTGCTCACAATTTATTGGTAGAACATAAGGCTCCTTATCCTCCTTGAGGAGCCTTGAGGAATCTATAGAAAACAATACACTATGGATATCATGTCTTTGTTTCCTCTCAAATTCTTCATACCATCCACACTTAAAAATACAACATTTAAAAGAGAAGTAATCCAACTCAATAATTTATTGTATTTTTCCAACATATTGTAGATTTCCTTCAATAATATTCTTATCTTTTGAGCTTCATCGACTGGATTGCTTGAAGTCAACCATGATGCCACAATTGAATGATCATTTTTTTACATCTACAAACTCTACACGATAATGTCAGCCATATGCCCACATCATTGGATATTTCCTTTCCTTTGAAAGACCATTTATTTCGGTTACAACAAATATAATGACGAATATTAAAATAGTTAATAGTGTCAAAACTCTAGGGAAACACCATTTTGTAAAATTTCAACTGTACCTTTCTTTCACATCATCTAGACATGTTGATTTCATCTTCGGTGATGTTTGAATCTATACTTGCATCTTCTATTTGATTTTGAATTTGTTCAGTAACCCATTCTAGTGTACAATCTTTGCCCCATTCCCCTTGCAGATCGGTAAGAAATGGGGTATTCCTTGGGTTCGATCTCTTAAATTGTCTTCGTGCTTCTAACACTTCTTCTCTCTTTTTATCATACAAATCAATCCATTTGTTCATAAATTCCATGTGGTACAGAATGAACTTGTCGAGTATAGAAATTTCATCTACACCTATTACATGTCAACATGTTTATTTCAAACTCCAAAGGCCATTTTGTTAATTTGACAAATAAATTACAGAGTAAATTAATGATTGCAATAAAAACAACCAMAATGATAATGATTTTACTTGCTAATTTCTACTTGAACACCATTAGATTGTGGTTTTTCTCCATCAATAATATCTGATTCTCGTTCTTCATCCCAAAAGCGTGGCCCATATTTGAAATCCTTACCAAGGAATTCACATAGGAAGAAAAATGCTTCATTCAATACATACCCTTCAACCATGAAACCCTATGGATATGCCTTTTGTCAGACATATATTTTTAGATTTTTCATTTACCTCTCAAAGAAAAACATTCACCTCATTGATACGACACCTGCCAATTCAATGTCATCGACTAGGTGTATAAGTAAATGGACTTGTAGGTCCATGAAACTTGTAGGGAGATCCTTCTCAAATACACATACAATTTCTGCAATTTCCTTCTTCCATTTTGGCACTTCACATTTGTGGATCTCCTTGGATGTCACCCACCTAATATAATAATAGTAAATTAGTATGAACCTTTAGGAAAAAATTAAAATGAAATACAATATCTCTATGTCTCTCACACATGAACATTTCATAACACATACCTTGCAAATGTTGACAATTGACTTATGGCATTCCTCAAGTCAATGGTAAGACATGAATCCCCCCTAATTTCCAATGGCATGATATGCTATCAAACACATTTATGAAAGGTCATTAGTTATTTTTGTCACACAATAGAATATCATAATAGATTTAGTACCTAATCAATTTTACCAATAAAAGTTAAATGATGATATATAATACCTTCATAAAATTATGAAAATCATGTGTTTTAAATCTTGTGATATGTCCATCAACTGTAAAATCGTTAACCAATGATGATCCATAGCTAGTAGGTGTCCTTATTGAATGTATGAATTTTTTTAGTTGGTCTATCTCTTTCTTTTTCAAAATCCATGGAGCTTCTGCATACGTTTCATTTTCCCTATTTAGCCACAAATGTTTTCTATCTAATTTGGTACATGAAAGATCAATATCTCTCCTCGAAGACAAGGTGTCCTTCTCTTTTCCTAATATATGTCAAATTATTGAACCTGGAACATTTTTTATAATGTGCATAGGATCTAATAGGTGAGATATTAATAGATCCTTCCAATAAGGGATCTCGTAAAATATGGATTTATTTTTCATCCCTTCTGGCATCTTAATTACAACTTGTTTTGGTTCTTCAATAGAATCACCCCCATCAAACAAATCCTGCCAAGCTTTCAATTCAGCATTGTCATACTTCTTAAGCCAATCAACTAGACCCATCATCATGGGAGGGCCTCGATTTTCAAATTTTCCATCAAATTGATTCTTATGGTAGTTTCTAAACCTATGATCTGGTGGTAGAAAAACCATGTTGCTTGCATAAATAAATTTATGTAGATATTTAGAATATCGCCCTTGAAAATTTTCTACACCTCTTGGACATGAAAATATCCCCTTTGTTTGAAGCCCTACAATTCAATAAGTAAGGTTAATAACATCAAAATAATAGTATAAAACTAAGTATGAAAGTTGGGATGAAAATTAATTATTAGTGTAAATAGGTAAAAAAAATTATCTTATTGGAACAAACACCAAGTCCTGGGAAATAATGAATAGTCCAACATAGCACACCATAAAACATGAAGGACCTATTTTATGGAGGAAAATATATGACATACATTCTTATGCCTTTCCATATCATTTCCATCTCATCAATAAAAGGTGCAAGATAAACATCCATGTTTTTAACTTGATGTTTTCCTGGAACAATGAGAGTCATCATAAGGCGCTCCTTTCTAACACTCATTCATGGGGGAATATTGTATACTATCAATGTGACTAGCCAAACACTATAATTTGAGCTCATGAAAGAGAATGGGCACACTCCATCAATTGTAAGACCAAACCTGATACTACGAGGTTCATCTTTGAATTTTCTTGGTCATTTTTCCTCTATGTGTTTCAATGCTTTGGAGTCCATTTTTCGCATGAATCCATATTTACTCCTATTCTTTCCATGCCAGTCCATCGATTGTGCAAGTGACTTGCAACGAAACATTACCTGAAGTATAGGTATAATTGGCATGTGAATTAAAACCTTCTTTGGAACTATAGGACCTTGTACATCTATTTTATATCTCTTCTCTTTGCATACAAAGCATTCTACCTTGTCTTGATATTCATCTATGTATAAAATGAAATTATTTTTACATGAATTAATTTGTGTATATTCAATCCCCAACTCAACCAACAAATGACACGCCTCTCTGCAAGTTGATGGAAACACATTCTCTTCAGAAAATATTTTGGTTTTTAGTGCCCTATAAGATTTCCAAATATTATATCAATTGAATGTTTGACTTATGATTAACATATTTTATATGTCAATCTATATTAGGACTATTCATAAAGGAATTACGTACACCAATTGAAAATGCATTGTAAGAAATAGATTTCAACTCACTTCAGTAGGGTGGTGAATCCTTTGTCTGACCAACCAAATAGTGACTTGATTTCTAATAATATTAATGTGCATGCCATTTTTGAGGTTCTACTTGCACCCGATTTGAACATGGCTTTCTTTGCTACTTGCTTGATGGAGTATTTTAGGTTGTTATCATCAACATTATGTTGGTGGTAATTACACTTGCTTTCATCGTCACTATCATACATATGATCATTGTTGTCATCATTGTTTCCATCCCCAAAGAAACCTGTAATCATTTCATTCAATCCTTCTTCATGCATTGCATTTTCACTATCATGATCATCATCATTAAGGATAGGTGGAATATCATCAGTGTATGCTAATCTCATCAACATATTCTAATCTCATTAGCTGTTCAAATTTCTCAGGTGGTAGAATTCTCTTTAAATATGCTCTTTTCGCCTTGGTATGGTTTAAAGGATGTTTTGCATCATCCCATCCAAATATTAATATCCCAGTTGGATCTTAGGTATTAGTAGTCATTCTTTCATCATCATCTTCTACCTATCAACAAACACAACCATTAATTAATGTTTGGAAACAATCAGATAAATCATAAATGTATCAATTTCAAAGAAATATAATCAAATATGGATTAAAAAATTAAAATATAAAAGTTATGAACATATATACATCAATTTAATAATGGAACATTATTATATAGACTTCTCTATTTATACAATGATTTCACTAAAAAAAAAAATTGACAACACAGATTATAAAACATAAATTCACACTCATTTATTATTTGGTTTTCTTCCCTTAAGAACATCCTTAGGGAGACCTTGTTCTTCTCTTTTCTTTCGCACATGAGTGTGTTTTAAGAAGGGTTAACCAATCAATAACTCATCCCCAGTGGTAAGTTCCATAATAGCCTCAACCATTATCAATCCATCAACCTCTCTTTCCATATCTCCATCTTTATCATTTATAACCTCAACAAATTGACAATTCGGTCTTACAGTAGGGTCCCTTCCCTTACTACTATTTAAATATTCTTCAATGTTTGTGTGTGTGTGTCTGTGTGTATGCAAGTCCATCTATATACATAACATGACCTCTATCCATTTATTTTCCACTTTCCAATTGGAGATGATGTGTATACATATTCAAATTTAGACCATATGCTGACATGCTAGGATTATATTTTGCTAGCCTTCTCCATTCACCATTGTAATATGAAAAACCATAATATCGCATTAATCTCCTACTGGTTTGTTGTGAATTTTTTATATGTTTAGATCCCACATACACATTTTCGACAATAAAGAGACCTAGATTCACTCCATGAATATTAGAGGGTCGTATCATGTAGTTGTAACCCCAAAATTGAAACACCTTGTACACTCTACGTAGTTGTTGATCACTAGGCCAAGAAAAATATAGTCGACGATCAAATGTATCTTTGTAAACTGATCTCAAATCCAGGGGCAAGTCATCATCTCCATCATATTCATTCTCATAGGGTATGTATTCCACCTTCCCCTCGTCTTTAAGCAAATTATGCATCTTTAAACTGGTTCTTGTTCTGTTACTTGTTTTCATCAATTCCACATCTTCGGAGATGGTATATTGGAACATATTTTTGTTAGATGTATCATCTGATAAATTCTCATCGCCCTCTAGGATGTAAATTGGTGATCCAGGATACTTTAAACCAAGAACTTTATCCTGCAAGCATCCATTAAGAAAAAAATTAATTATTTAAATAATATAAAACAATGTTTAAAAGAAGTATACATGTTATTTATATCAAATTGGAAAATTCCTTACCACAATTCCTATTGGATTTGAATCGATTATAGGAGGCATACTACCCACTGCAAGCTCGCCATCTATGTAATGTATTTTTACAATCTCTCGTTTGAATTTTTTCTTTCCACGACATATAGAACATCCACAAACATCAATTTTCTCAAAGTATTCATCCCACGTACTATAGTCTTGACCAACCTCTTATTCAGTGCAATTATTTGTTGTGTTTGGAGGATCCATTGTCATATCCTCTTCCACCCAATGTGTTCTTTGTGATTTACAATTTTTAGGTCCACTCCCACGTACATATGTTTGTTTTTTCTTTTGCTAGTTGAACACTTAGGCTATGCACTTGCTCCAATCTCCATATTAAATAATAAACAACATCCATTAATTTATTTCAAGATTGGATAATACACTATAAATTTTAATAATACTATGAAAAATGATGGACGTATCACACATTGCTTCCTAAGTTAAGTCAAAATTTTATTACCCGATGTCCTGCAACATCCGTTGTGTCCTTATTTGATATGACATGATCTGTTGCCATGGCCTCGCCTGACCCCTATAATACACAACATAGTCAATGATGTTTAATATACCAATTATATGATTTCAACCAATATTCTATCCAACATAAAATGTCACTTTACTCATATATTTGACATATTGATATCATGTTTTGGATTTGAAAAAAAATACAACATAGTTTATATAACTTTATCTCGTCTATGTTGTAGCATTTGTGAATTCATAAATACCATCCTCCTTTGGTTGAGTTTATTGTGTCTTCTTATGTTTATTGTATCTACAGATTTTGTATATGATTCTATGGCCACCCACTTTCCTCTCGTTGATTTAGTAGGTCTACGTCGTCCACGTCCTCTATCCATGGCCTCCTCTAGATATTGTAATACACAAAAATGAAATTAGTCACATAATATCTATGCACCAAGAGAATTTTTTTGATATTATCTTGTTAATACGATTTCTTTTCACGTTCCATGCAAGGGGCCCCATATCATCGCCACTATTTTAAGTGACTAGAAGACTAGTAAGAGATCATGTGTGGTGTTATGATGGTATGAGTAGTTATGATTATCCTTGAAGGCCTAAAAGCCTCCTATATGGCCTAACATAATTGTTTCCTCCTATGACCATGTATATAGCCTCATGAGCCATGTTCCTATTTTCAAAACATCCAATTTTAATTATGTAAGTTGTAGGTTAGAGATTGCAACTCCCTCTAAAAATATTTATGTTTACGTTTGTAGTTTAGAGTTATTAGGGCATAGTTGAATCCCTAGAATGTTTTTATTGAAAAGGATAGATGTTGAAAGATGTTCTATGTGATGCATGCATAATATCCTATTTTGGTGATGCCACATACATTACTTGTTTAATAAGGATCAATCACATATTGTAGATTAGGTGTGGGTCATAGTTGAGATGGTCACGACAAGGAATAAAAAAACTTGTGACAAATATCGTTGCAAGTACCCATTTAATTGCATTTAGAGATTATGAATATCTATCGCGAACAAGAATTAGGTCAATGCATGGATCAAGGGTCCCTTTACCTAGGTAGAAATGGTCTCCATTGCATTGGAAGTAGAATTTGTTTTCCTATAGGAAATGGAGGTTAATGTTGATTCATAAAATTTTAGTGTTATCCACAAAGCAATTTTTTTTCTCACTTGCTCAAATGTGAAATACTTGGACTATGCAAGGGACTAACTTGATTTGACAATGTAGAATATTTATATATCCTTGTGTATGTGCGTCGAAGCATTTGATCTATAGCTTCATCAAAAGGAGCTAGCTTATTGAACTTATTATCAATGTCAATTCGAGGATCCAACGAAGGTGTGATTTTCTCAAGCAAAGGAGGGTTGTAAGGATATAAGAGCTCAACATTTAAATTATATGTTTTATTTGTTTAGGAATATAAATTTCATGAGTAATAGGAATTATGTCAATGATATTCATATAGGTTGTTAGTAATGGTATACTACCAAGTGGTTGTGTTGCATCACACTAGATTCCCTAGATTTGGATGAGTGTACAACTAGCAATGGAATATCTAGCATGGAGGTAAGATTCTAATCCAATCTTAATATACTAGTTGAATTCATAATATAATGAGATAGTGATATATTTAATGTGCACTAAGAGACAACCCCATCTAAGGACAAGTACATGATAATCTTGTCCAAAATGCCAATGGGATCAAGTGTGAATAACTTCATAATGAACTAGGTTGTAACATGTTGGGGGCATCTTAGGTAGAACAATTGAAAACTACAGTGAAGAAGAAGTTATATAGTTTTTCCGCAACACTAGTGAGTTTCGCCTACATAGTAAATAGTAGTGGGGGCTTAAGAGGACTCACTTCTTAGTTCTATTCTCGTTGAAATGTAATGAAAGTTACTACTAATTGCCACTATGAACCTCAAGAAGTGCAATAAAATTTTACAGTGCTAGTGGTGGATATTAGTTTAGTCATGATAGCTTCATACAAGACATTGGTTAGGTAGTCCACAAAATCCATTTACATGTGTGATTGACTAACTTATGTAAGTATGTGGTTGCAACCACAAAGAGTGATTGACTAACTTATAAAATTATGTGGTTGAAGCCACAAAGAGATTTTGTTTTCACTTTACCTTGAAAACATAGAACAATCTACCCTTGATTGACTCAATGTTGATGCTCCAAGGTCATGATAATAGACCCCATGTTTCTCTCACAAATAGGGTTTCCTAATAATACATCATTCTAGATATTCAAAGGTGTGACATGATCACATGTCACCTCATGTTTTCCAAGGATATAAATATACATTCCTTGGTGATATAGTTCTCCTTCTCAATTTGGAGCCATCCAATGTTGTAAGGATGTGGATGAGCTTGGGTTTTGAGCTTTTGTCATTATGTAGAGGCCATGAGAATCAAAATTCTCTAATTATAGTTATGAAAAATAACATGGAGAGGTTGTTAATGAACCCCCATTTGACCGTGGAATTGATGTTCTCTTTCTTACTCCATTTGAATTGTGCTTAATGAGGGAGATGAGTCTATGTCCATTATTAGAAGAATGGTGTTGGAAAATTCAGGTGCATAGGTTGCAATATTCTTATTGTTATGGTAGTTTTATTGTTTTATGAGTTACAACAAAATATATTTACAAAATCATAAATGTGTATTATGATGGTTAAATGTCTTATAAGTGTTGCACCACTTTATATTTATTAGTTCATGTCTTAGAGTTTACCTTTGTTTCCTTCTTTTGTAGGTGTTGAGGAATTATCAAACTGAACAATTTTGTCCAAACTGTGACAAGTTTATTTCTTCTTTGAATTTGTGCCAGTCTTTGGAGTATTGCAATGTTAGTCCAATTGGTAATTAAAAGAGTTGGGGTGTTTATTGGATTAGTGCTTATTCTTAATCCTTCTCACAAATATTTAGGCATATTCATGTATATGAATGATTAGGAACTCCATATTTTTTCAAGTGATGTATTGTTGTAGTATTATATAGTACTTGACAACAATATTTGTTTACTCTTCCTTGATGAATGAATGAGGTACAATATTATTGAGCTCATATGTATATGCATAAACTAACTGATCACATTGTTGGTGTAGTTGTTTTGACTTCATGTATTGGTCACATTTTTGTCATAAAGGATAATAATTGTCATGAATCACCTTCATGAATTCATCCCATGTAGTGATGGGTTCACCACGTTCCTCACACTACTATTTATTATCTTTCCCCCAAGTTTGGCAGTGAGTGACATTTATGTGGTTGTGAACTTTATTTTCTTAGTGTCATTGAGGTATTTTGCATCAACTAAATTTGTAGGGAACCTAACCATTAATGCAATGCTATGATATCATTTTTCCTTTGAACACCTAGATTTTGTGGCTAACCTTGACCTTTAAGGGGTTGCATCCATCAAAATACTATGATCCATGGTTGAATGAAGTAGGTAAGACTTGGGGCACTAGTATCTTGTACAAGAATGCAAATTGGTTCCATAATTATTCATATTGCTTTTGGAGAGACTTCTCAATCATTCTCTACATAACACTTACTTTGGGTGTCATAGAGCCAACATAATCATCTCTTTCTATCTATTGACGCTAAATTAGGCGCAATTTTTTCCCCATTTAGCGCCCCAAAATGATTACATTTTTTTCCAATAGTCGACACTAAATCCGGTGTTAATGGCACCAAATTTAGCACCAACTATTCAAACAAAATGAAAAAAAAATGATTGTGGAATGAATGTAAAGCATTCACCATTTTTCAAACATACAATGTAAATAATTCACCATTTTTCCATTCTCATACTCACAATCGAAAATCTAGGGATCTTGGAACTTCTGCGTGGAGTTGGAGCAGACCAAAAAATTCCTTGAGGCTATGAAAGAAAATAACTAACTGATTGGATGCCTATTGATGGTTGGCAGATATCTGTATGCACCCCTCCTCCCCTGTTGTGGATTTCACTATAAAAAATTGATTTTTGGGTGTGATTCGGCCTCTAGTAGTCACAAAATGAATTTGTACATGTCATTCCCCCCTACAAGAGACGAAAATCAAACCCTTTTCCATCCATTTCACACTACTTCTATTTATAACAGTTAGAGGGAAGGGAGAAAAACGTACGAAGCAAAGAGAAGGGATTTTCCATATTCTGGAGGAAAACAATTTTCCCTAGGATGCCAAAAAATGTCAAGCAGTAGAGGGAAATGAGCAAAAGGATCTGTTTCTTTATAGAATGAGGTATTCCATACTCAATTTATAGATTTGTACATGTTTTCATTGCTTGTTTGAATTGCGTTTTTTAGTTTTTTATTTCAAAATTATAAAAGAATAAATTTCCTCTATATATATAATAGGGTTTATTTTTTATTTTAAAATTTAAAATAAGAAATTTATTGTACATATATAGGGACATGATAGTGAGAAACTAAAAGAGGCAATGGATTCTATATTTTGGGTAGAAGCAATGAATAAACTAGAAGTTATGGACTTGTCCATGCTTTCCAAATACGTGGAAGAATGATCTACTAAAGGAACTGAAACAGTCCAACCAAAGCAACCATGTCAAACGGAATCGATTGCTTCCCCATAAACTTCTGGATTGTGAAAAATATCAAGGAGAAAATCAATCACAGTAACCTCTAAGAATGTGGAACAGGGAGCAGAGATGTCCAATGTCCCAACCACTCCTAGGACACATATTTCTTCCACCACCATTACATGTTATGCATCTTGCATTGGTACATACGAAACCGAGGTAGAATATGATGTTGTCTCCAAGAATATCAGAATGACAGATGTCGGGAAAGTGTCCATGTGTAGGTTGAAGGAATCATATATTCAATGCTTCAAATATAATCTACATATTCCATTCTCAGAGATACCCATGCACCTTCAAAAATCAGTCATCCATGACATGGACACTAAATATGGGACAGGTTGGTGAGTAAAGAAGATAAAAAAAAAATGACTCAAAATTGCAAGATATTATGTTGCAACCAAACGAAAAAGATAAAACAAAATCCTCTCGAGATAAGGAACAAAAGAAGGCCAATTGATGTAAGAGTGAAAGTATGGAAAGATATCATGAAAGCATATGATAGAGCAGATGCACGGAGGAAATCTAGTGAGGAGAGCACACAAGGATTTGAATTTGGTCATAAGATTATTTCAAATTAATTAAATGATTTTTATATTTTACTGGTGCATAATTAAATTGAAATAATGTATGTTTTAGGACAAGGCCTCGAAGTCCAGGCTTTCCAAATTTTGTGCCACACATCACAGTAGCCAAACAGGTTTAGAAGCCTTAATATGCAAATTTGTAAGTATATGTAATATCTGAAATGATTTTTTTTTATTTTTTTTTTATTTTGTACAAAAACGTAAATTATTGGATATTAATTACTTTAAACAGTCCATCTTCCATGTTTTTACAGGAACATCCATATGTCCATTATCCATCACAATTAGAATTTGAGATGATACAAGACAAAAAGTGGTCGATTTTGTTATCTGGATCGATAATAAGGTATCATTAGTTGAATTTCAATAACTTAGTTGGATATTACTATGTTAATATGTCAATTTTCATTTCTTGTGTTGGGTTGTTTATTTATGTGTAGCTTGATTTCTTTTGTGCTCCCATCAGTCATAGCACCCTTATAAATCACCAACCTTTCACTATGATCAAGTTCTTATAAATCAATATCCAATCATGGCTTTATAAATTCCTTTTCCAAAAACCCTAGGCCAAAGAAGAGATGCAAGACCATGTAATACATAACCCATAGACAACAAACCATATCTTTTTTGTAGCTTGACAAAGCATAGTAAGTACCTCTAGAGTGCAAGCCAAGAATTTAGCGACCCACCAATGACAAGACACAAGTTTAGCGAGCCTCCAAGAACAAGACACAAGTCATATAAAACCTCCAAGGAAAAGACACAATCCATAATGAACCTTCAAGGATAATACACAAGCCATAGTGAGCCTCCAAGGACAAGACACCTGTCATAGTGAGTCTCCAATGAGCATGGAAAAGACATAACAAACCCTATAAAGAGCAAGAACAATTGTAGCAAAATTCCCTAGACAATTGCAGAGCAAAACCAAGTGCGCAAGAGAAAGAAAAATATGTCACAATCACTGAAGGAGCTCATATATATATAGACTTCCAACATGACTCATACATAACTTTACATTATGGTCGACTTGAATTTCCAATAACCAACGTCTAGCTTGGGATTTTCTTCACAAATTTATAACTTTGACTTGACTTCTTACATCATAAGAAAGGTTTGCCTTGGCCAACACTTCAAGGCATCATGTCCACTCCCCAAGGAGTATTATCCCATCATTACTTAGGTGTTATACCATCACTCTAATCCAATAGGACCACCTTATCATTGTCTAGGTGTTATAGCATCACTCCAATCTAGGAGGACCACCGTATCATCATCTATGGTGTTATAAAATCACTCCAATCCAGGAGGACCACCATATAGTTATCTAGGTGTTATAACATCACACCAATCCTGAGGACCACCTATCATCAACTCCACTCTGGAGGACCATGGTGTTATAACATCACTCCATATGGAGGACCACCATATCATTATATAGGTTTTATAACACCCCTCCAATCCAAGAAGACCACCTATCGTCAACTCCATTTGGGAGGACCATGGTGTTATAACATCACTCCATATGGAGGACCACCATATCATCATCTGGGTGTTATAATGTCACTCCAATCTAGGAGGACCATGTATCTTCAACTCCAATCATGAGGACCATGGTGTCATAACATCACTCCATCCATAGGATCACCATATCATCATCTGGGTGTTATAACATCACTCCAATACAAGATGATCATCCTATGGCTACTCAAATGGCCTCATCACATGCACGTTAGCTAGCGTACTCGATGGTGTTATAACATCACTCCATCTGGAGCACCATTGTATCATCATGTAGGTGTTATAACATCACTCTAATCCAGGATGACCATCCTATGGCTAATCAACTGGCCTCTTCACATTCACATTATCCATCCTACTAGATTTGTGGTATGTGTGCACCCCTAGCATCTTGGACATGTCTTTCACAGCGAGGCGTAGTTAATCCCTCAGGAAAGCTCTCCAATTCATATCTCAAGTTATCGTCTAACCTTTAATAATGTGAGAGTGTCTCAACCAAACTCATCTCAGTATGTTGATAAGTCCACAACAAGGATCTCTCCATCATTCTTTCGACTCGCCCAATCTCAGGGACAGTCACAACATTCCTCCCCAATGTCAGTCACACATAGCTTATCTAGCTTGTAGTGAAATCTACCTTGGAGAGTGTAGTTATCCTTGTTGTGTCCTTTTTCTTCATGAACTTTTCCTTGTAGCTCTTGAATTGTATCATTGAAGTCCTCATCTTTTAATATTCCTTTTTGTATTGATCATTAAAGGCTTTGTTTGTGTTTGTGTAATTATATGTATAATATATAACCAATCATAAATTAATCAATTGAGATTTGTAATCAATAGAGTTTCTACACTATATGTGCCGAAAAAAGGTAATCTAATCCATAATCACTTATTATCATGGAGGCTAAATCAATGTCAAAAATAGACTCTATTTTTCCCAAGCACTAATCACAATCTATGATCTGGACAAACACACTAATCACTAATCACTAAAGATAGTTCAGATCCGAAAAAACACACCATTCTTGGTTCAGTAGATATTCATCCCTTCAAAATAGTTGACACATCATTTACTTTCATTAAGATGCCTTCTTCCTTTCGTTGTGCGGGGCAATTTTCACCCTTATGAAGCATTTAAATTCTTCAATGTAATGTAAGTCCTAAAATAAACCAAACATAGTCACAATGTTTATTTTTATATCTATGTGACACCATTTATTTCCTATATAGAATGTACACCGAGTGTTTGTAATAATTCATAAACAATAGCTAAGGTAACTAGGTGCATATGAAACCAAGTTAGATGTGTCATGATGCAGGAGTATCGTAAGCAGTCAAGCGAGCATGGAAGCAAAGGACAACTGGAAAGTGCAACACGCATTTTTCACGTTTTGAAATGTTTCAAAAGTTTAAGGGAGAATATATTAATATAATAGTTAGGAAGATGGCGTACTTGCATTTATATATTAGAGGTTGTAAACAGATCTTGAGCGATTTCTCTCATCTATAAAACATTAAGGCATTTATGCATAGTTAATGAAAGTAGGTAGATTTAAATGATAGATTAGATAGTTTAGAAAAGCAGGAGGGAAAACGGATATAGACACCCTCATCTTTGTATTATGACATTCATTGTAATTGTAACATTAGCATAGCGCAGAAGAAGAAGGAAGTTGTAGCAGAAAGTTGTAGAGAAGAGCCCATGTACAGAAGCTTTGAATTAATATATGAAGCTTTTAATCAGACTCATGGTGTTATGATGTTTTCTAGTTATACATGTTGAATGGTATGCTGATAGTTGTTTTATTCTCTATGTTACGCATTTTTTTTAATACTGTGTGTATGTAGGATTTCATATTGAATGTTTGAAGTCTGAGAGGGAGAGAGAGAGTGAATGAGTTTCAATTGTTTCTCTTCCTGAGTGAGAAGTTCCTGCAAGGAGTGCATTGAAAGCATCTGCAAGGTGTGAATTGACAAGGCTCAGAGTTTATCTCTGAAAGCTCAGGAGGGATACCATTGTTCTCATTTCAGCAGAAGTTCAGGTGAAGCACAGAAGCCGTGCAAGGTGTGCGCAAGCTGGTTGAAAGCTTAGAAATTATCAACCAAGGAGAGAGTTGAAGGACTGCTACTGCAAAAGGTGCACAGAGTCGAGAGATCAATTACTTAGAAGTATTTGAAGGATTGTCGCAAGGAGTGCGTGCAAGAGTCTTTTTGGAGACTCGAGTTTGCGAAGAAAGCTCAGGAGGGTTAGTGCCTTTGAAGTAATCAAAGGGAGGCGAAGTGAAGTTGCTTTGCAGGAGGATAAGTTCCAGCGAAAGAACATTAGTTTATTTCGTAGAGGTTCTGGAGGAAGAAATTGAACAGTCAAAATTCTCCGTGGAGAAGTACCGAAGACCCGAGAACCGTTAGATCTTGCAAAGGAGCAAGGGGAGTTAAAGCGGGCGTTTTTCTAATTATAAGCTCAGGAGAAGTAGGGCCAATAGATTCAATCCAACAAGGGTCATTGGATATCCCATGAACTCTCATTTCAGAGTTCGGAGCTTTGAAGGGGCAGAGGAATAGTGCAGGAGTTGTGAAGTGGCGAAGAGTCGAGAGCTCGTGTGAATGTGTGGCACATTTGTCAGGTGGGGACCGCAAGGGTGATAGGTGGAGTGTACTCGTGCATCGAGGGGTCAACCTATAGTTACCCTATCGCATCTTGAGATTTCGCGAAAGGGAAACACAAAGGGTCTACACTCCAACTCGCGAGATTGCAAGTTGCAAAAAATGCGAAAGGTAAGTCAAAACCACCACTGACTATCGCATCTCGGGATTCCGTAGAAGAGGAGCACGAGAGTTCAATGCCCGAACTCGTGAACTTCCGAGAAGTGAGAGACATCTGTGAAAATACTAGATCATGGTCATATAGGAGAGTAAGGCTCGCGCCTGGGTTCAGTCTACATAGGGTGAGTTTTACAAAGGACCTATGGATACACCGTGAGTGTAGGAGATATTTCCCGAGGGGAAATCAAAGATTCAATTAGACTCTAAGGGAAGATTTAGATCGATCCTATGTGGACCTCGATCTGAGGGTTCGGAGGTCTGCACCAGAAGTGGTATCAGAGCACAGAAAAAGTTCTTTGCTTTATGTAGCAGAGGAAAGGAGACATTTCTTAGCCATGCTGCCGAGAAGAAGAGACAGACCAATGCGTGATCCAGCAGTGGAAAGGGAAATGCATGAACTATGTGCCAGACTTGATGCCATGGAGACAGCACAAAGGCGCATAGTCGACACTGGGGATATCAGTGAGGCTGACAGTAAAAATGAAGCTGGACATGAAGGAGAAGAAATCGCAGTTGAAGATGCTGTAGACAAACGCCTATTCAGGATTGTTTCTAGGATAAGTGTCAGAGAAAAGATGGATATTCCCATGTATGAGGGAAACCTGGATGTTGAAGAGCTTCTAGATTGGATTAGAGCTCTGGATAAATACTTCGACTATGAGGATGTCGAGGAAGACAAGAAGGTCAAGCACGTTGTCACAAGACTTAAAGGGCATGCAGCATTATGGTGGGATGAACTGTAAGCTGACAGATGCTGCAAAGGCAAGCAGAAAATCAAGAGTTGGGAAATAATGGTTGCGAAGATGAAAGCCAAATTCATACCCAAGGATTATCAAATTACTTTATTTCAGAGGATGCAGAATTTGAGACAGAAGATGATGTTAGTAAAAGAATACATTGAAGAATTCTACAAAATAAACATCAGAGCAGGTCATTAGGAAAGTGATGATGAAAAGGTTTCCAGGTACATGAATGGTCTGTGATATGACATCTAGGATGAGATGAGCATGATGATCATTCGGAATGTAGAAGATGCTTATCAGATGGCTTTGAAAGTTGAAGAGAATCTGAGATGAAAGCAAGGTCAAAGAGGCTGAGGCAGAAGTCATCCCAGAGGAAAAACAATTGCCCAAGATAGAACTCAGAAGCCTAAATAAGAGGGAAAGAAACCTCAAACTCAGCATGAGAGAGGAGGAAGCTCACAAAGAGGGAAATATGCTGATGGAAATACTTTTCCTCGAGCCAGAGGAAGAGGAAGAGGCGAAGGAGGTGAAGTGAAATGCTTTGTTTGTGGGAAAAATGGACATAAATCTTATGAGTGTCCATATAGGAAGAAAGATGGTGGTGAAACTCACATTACCGAAGCACAAGGATGGAATGTTGAGGCAGAATATGCTGAGGGCGGAAGATCCTTAATGATGAGGAAATTTCTCTTGACGCCGGAAAAGGAGGCAGAGAACCCATCCCAAAGGAACAGACTATTTCAAACTGCTTGCAAGACCAAAGACAGGGTATACAAAGTCATAGTGGACAGTGGTATCACAGACAATCTCGTTTCTACAGAGATGGTAGAAAAGTTGGAGCTGGAGACTATCGTACATCCAAGCCCATACAGAGTTTCATGGATACAAAAAGGACATCAGGTAAATTTCACTAAACAATGTTTAGTTGAATTTAAAATAGGGGGATATAAGGATGAAATATTATGTGATGTCATTCCCATGGATGTTTGTCATCTATTGCTAGGTAAACCGTGGAAATATGACAGAAATTTGGTTCATGATGGGAGAAATAACACATACACCCTAGAGAAGAATGGGAGAACTCACATGTTGTTGTCGATTAAGGATAAGGAAGTAAAACCAGAAATGAGCAACACTGGTGATTGTACTTCTCATGAGTGGGAAGGAACTTCTTAATGAGGTTAAGAAGAAGGAAGACACACGATTTATTGTGGTCAGGAAGCCTAGAATTGTGTTGACCAGTACAAGAGTGGATGATTTACCAGAAGAAATCCAGAAGTTGCTGGAAGAGTTCGTTGATATAGTAGTGGACGAACTACCTTGTTCATTGCCACCGATCATGAGTATAAGCC
>JZKD02S1674532.1:534034-549675 GCA_000966675.3 Picea glauca | reverse complement strand
AGAGCTATGAAGGTAGAATTTATGTATCCCATTACCTTTCTGGACAATTTGAATACTTCTACCACTTTGAGAATATCCTCTTTTTTTAAATTTTCAATTGAAAACATGCACTCTGCAAACCCTAGCCTTTCCCTTCTACTATTGTGATCAGTCACAATGGATTTGGTTCCTGGAGGGGGATCCTGACCCCCTATAGGCTAGGAGGCAATTTTTTTTTGTGACATGGCCTCGACCATAAATAAATCTACCAAGTCCTAGCTTGCAAGGTTCATGAAAATACTAGAGAACATCCCAAAGATTTCCATTCTTGTGACATCCTCAAGACAAATGGCTCTTACGCTTGCTAATCGAGGCTTAATTAGATATTTCACAAGAGTATGGTTGTCACTTAGAGTAATGTATAATTTGATTTGGTGGAACTGGAAAGAGTTGGTAAAGGGAAAACTAACCCATTACTTCGATGGAAGAGGTTTCTGTGTTTTCCTCTTCTAAACCAAGGAATATAGTGATTTGATTTTAAGAAATGGGACTTACTTTTTTGTCACTTGTGGAATGTAACTAAACTAGTTGATTCTATATTTCAACCTAGAACATGATATACCCTTTGCGGTTCCAGTCCTGTTCACCTCCCACACCTTCCTCTCCATTTCTAGAATGAATACACACTACAATGCTTTGGGAGCTCTTTAGGATGATACATTAAAATGACCATTCTAAAGGAGGGCATGTTTTCTTATGCAAGGATCTCCATAGAAGTAGACTTGGAAAAAGGGCTTCCAAAAGCCATTGTTTTGACTCTAGACAATTGGAAGCATAAACAATTGCTTGATTATAAGAAACTTCCTTTTAAGTGCAAGCCATGCTACGAATATGACCATTTCACAAAAGAATATAAGAAGAATTCCCAACCAACTCCTTTGACATTAGGAAAAGAGGACCAATGGTAGAAAATGAAGAGAAAAATGAACCCCCAACAATTGGTAGCTACCCAGTCTTCAAAGTTAGCTCCATCAACTTAAAGACTAATAGCCCCCTCAGGTCTCGAACAATAAACTCACCCAAGCAATAGATGCAATCCACTTCCAATCAAATTAGTGAACCATGAAAGAAATGACCAATGAAACAAGCGAAGCACCTTCCCCCTCCCAGTAAAAAAAATATGAAGTCCTCTCACAAGAGTAGCTAGTCTCATCTCTAGAAGTTTTAGGGATAACAAGTCCTGAACACGTAGGTATAGTACCCCATGTCTTAGAATTCCAAAAGAAATTTACAAAACTGGAAACCTGTATGGAAATTGTGGGTTATTTCTCGGAAATAAAAGAAGAAGTGGAACACCTCTTAGAAAAATCCTTTATTGCCGCATGCATGCACACCAGAAAGAAATCCCAAAAATAGGAGGAAGAGCAGAAAGAGGAATATAATATAGAAGAGAAGTTTCCCAAGAATCCTAGTTGAAAATTAGGTAGAGAAAAATGGGAGGAAGTTGTAGTTTGAGATGAATCCATGGGTACCCAATCCTCTTTGGATAGAACTCTAGGATATTTTATAGTATTTTGATTGATTGGTTATGAAGAAGCGACTTTCTTGTTTGTGGTGTTTTTCATTTTTCTAAAAATCATAATTGTATAAATTCCATGATATTTTTTTCATATGCTTTCACATGCCTTTTTATATGTACAATTTTAAATTATATATTTTTAAAATGATTCATTTTTAAATATCAAAATTTTCATAATATTAAAACATTCTTTCCAATAAAATTTCATATCTATATATATAATGATGATGATGATGAAAGCCCACATAGACTGAATTGGTCTACAAACCTTAATAAAGTAAGGGATTACTTGGAATTCTTTAGAATTTTATTTTTGTGCTCAAAATGCATTAAGAGAATCTTTCCAACATCACCATAGTTTTGTTGAGTGAAAAGGTTAGGAAGGTTGGTAGTGTGACAAATATTTTGAAATCAAGATATATGTGTGTGTGTGAACAAATGATAAACTTTTATATCAATGTGAAAAATTACATTCAATGATCTCGAGCATATATCTCTCATTTAGTTCATACCCCAATTAAAAACTACTATGAATATCTCCAAAAAAAATAAAACAAGAAAAACACATTCACATCATGTTCATAGGAAAGTGTTTCCCATAGACAATATCTTCCTAATGTACTTTAATAGATAATGACTTTGGCCAAAAAAAGAGAGATCTATAACCAAAAATAAATAAGCATGGCATAATTAGTAGTCAAATCGTTGCACACAGGGCATACCTTGTCCCATAAACAAGGGGGTCTCTTACACCAATTTGGTGTCGGGCTTGGTCATGACCTTAAAAATAGATTATTATATTATCATTATTATTTTTTATTTTTTAGGTATATAGGGATCTCAATGAAGTTGGGAGAGATACCCCTTCTTCCTCTTCATCAATCTCTCATGTACCATTTGATAACTCCAATGCTTTCTTGGAAAGTGTGTTTGCTTCCATGTTGAGTTCTCTATAGATGTGTGTATATGAGATTACTAAGAAGAAAAATTCCATTATATTTATTTGATCAAACAAATGTCTCAACATTAGGCAATGCATGCCAATGACTACAATTATCCAATTTATGACCAACTTTTAATCACCCAACACTTGCATGTTGGCGATGTCTCTTTTCTTCACCATTCTAATTAGAATTGCTAATGCATTCCATTAAGAAGTATTATTTGTGAGTTCCCCTAGGCCAAATCTTAAAGAGATCTTATGAGTGATTGTTAAATATATTACTCATCACGCCCCACATATTCTAGGTCTTCCTTGGCATGTACCATCAAAAAATCCAATGGTCGGGTGTACTTGAAAATGAGAGAATTCCTTACCTTCAAAGATGCTAGCATTCATTGGTAGCAAAATATCCCATGTTGCTATAATATGAATAACTATAAATTGTTTTAATGATTTCTCTTTGTATCATTTCTTCATACATTCCATAAATTAGTTGATTGCATTGATGTAAAGGTTGATGAAGGAGTCTCAGAAAGAGAGGTGAGCAATATTGAGTCTGCTACAGAAGACACAGCTGAAGCTGAAGATGAATAGGTCCAAGAATTAGGAAAATAAGAATCCGAGTCAAATGAAAACACCAACACTCAGACAAACTCAAATCAGCGGACAACATCAAATCCTTCCTCCATAATTACTCAAAATAATCATCCTGCAAGTAAGATAATTGGTGAGAAAGACAAAGGTGTACAAACCAGGAGAAAGATAATAAAAGAAACCGAGCAATCACATATAGCATTCATATCCATTGTGGAACCCAAGAAATTTAATGAGGCCAGTAAAGATGAAAATTGGTTAGGATCAATGAATGAGGAACTAGACTAGATTGAAAAGAACGACACTTGGGAACTCATTCCTATTCCAACAGATAAAAATGTAATAGGATCAAATTGGGTCTACAAAAATAAGATGAATGAGAAATGAAACATTGTAAGAAATAAGGCTAGATTGGTTTGCAAAGGATATGCTCAAATAGAAGGACTGGACTTTGATGAAACATTTGCGCCTGTAGCAAGATTAGGCCTGTCATAAACAGTTTAAAGTCTATCAAATGGATGTCAAGTCAATTTTTCTAAATGGAGATCTAAAGGAAGAAGTCTATATGGAACAACCAAAGGGTTTCCAACTATCGGATAACCCTGACTTTGTCTGCAAGATGAAGAAAGCCTTATATGGGTTTAAACAAGCTCCTCGTGCCTAGTATCAGAGACTAGATACGTATCTACAAGACAAAGGGTTCAAGAGAGGAACAATTGAGAACAATCTATATATCAAAACAAAGGGTAATGATTTGCTCATTGTCTTGGTATCTGTAGATGACATCATATTCGGTAGTAATAATGCTCCACTAGTACAATGGTTTGATTTTTCCATGCAATCTGAGTTTGAAATGTCTATGATAGGGGAACTGTCATTTTCTCTGGGTCTCCAAATTACTTAGAGGTCTGAAGGAATAATTCTTTCTCAATAAAAATATTTAAGGGAAATATTGAAAAGGTTTCAAATGGAATATTCTAAACCTATGAGCACACCTATGGTCACTGGATGTAACTTAAGCAAGGATGATGACTCACCTGATGTTGATCATAGTTCATATAGGTCTATGATAGGCAGCTTGTTGTACATAACGAAATCTCGTCTAGACATAATGCATGTTGTTGGAATCGTAGGAAGGTATCAGGCCACACCTAAACATAGTCATTTGTTAGCTGTCAAAAGTATATTCAGATACATGAAAGGAACAATGGACTATGGCCTATGGTATCCTAGGAATCAAAATTTTCATCTATCAGTCTATTCAGATGCTGATTCGGCTAATTGTGTGGATGAAAGGAAAAACATGAGTGGAGGTGCATTCTTCTTAGGAGATTCTCTTGTATCATGGTTGAGAAAGAAGTAGGGTTCCATTTCCTTATCAACTACAGAAGATGAATACATTGCAGCTGCCACATGTTGTACCCAATTTTTGTGGATGATTCAAACACTTGCAGACTTGGAGGTCAAATATACTACACCGATCCCAATCCATTGTGATAATACCAATGCAATTAGTGTGTCCAAGAATCCTGTCTTTCACTCCAAGACCAAGCATATACCCATAAAGTATTACTTCTTGAGGGAACAGGTAATCAACTATGTGGTTTATGTGCATTATATTCCATCCAAAGATCAGATTGTTGATATCTTCATTAAACCGCTTGCACAAGCTCAGTTTGAGTATCTACGCTAGAAGTTGGGTGTGACCCTGTTATCAAGTTAAATTAGTCCATCCTATCAGGGGGAGTATGCAATTGGTTGAATATCTGATACCTCCATCAAGTACTGCAACAACTCAAGGAGAGCATGTTTTTCTTTAACATTGATGTCAAAGGGGGAGAAAAAGGTGTGTTATGGATGCTACAGTTGGAGATCTAAGTAGAACAATGTAGTCCTTCATATTTGCCATCAATGCCAAAGGGGGATATTGTTGGCATGTTTACAGGCAGAGTGTGTTTGTCATTGATGGCAAGATCATAGTGTGCATCGATGGAAAAATAGGAACAATGTAAGATCAAGTGAAGACGCAAACAATATGCAGAGAAAAAAGCTCAGGAGAGATAGCATTCTGAGATGCGCAGATGAGATCCCAAGTCATCAGGACTCATAGAAGGATCAAAGGTTGAGGCCTTTGACACTTAGAAATTCTTCCAAGTCAGGAGGATGCGTAAGCCCAGACAAGAGGAGTGCGTAGAGGAGGAGTTTAGACCTCAGCCGTCGGATTGGAGCGCAAAGGACTAGCAACCGTGGGATCCAGTATAAATGTGAAGAGGATAAGGCTGAGAGACATCCTTCAACTCTGCAAAATCTGAAATTGCGATGAGATTTGAACTGTTGGATCCAGAGGACACGTGGCAAGAGATCAACATTTCGCTGACTCGAAAAATAGAAAAGTCAAAGGTAAGAGTTGTAGGAACTCGCGATGTCCGAGTTCATGAATTGATCCTGACTGTTGGATCGAGGAATGTTGAGGATCATTGATCTGGAGAAAGTTTTGAAAAATCGGGAGTCGAGAGAAGGGAGGTGAGTAGTCCTCCAACCTCACAAAACATGAAGTCCTGATAAGATCTTGACCGTTGGATCACAGATGGTTGTGGGCTGCTGATCTAGAGTATTTCAGATATCGAGAGTTGGAAGAGTCAGGGTTGGCTCACGTTCAAAATCTTGACACGCAAAGTCATGATTTGATTGCAGTCATCGATCAGAGGGAGAGATCTCAACCGTTGATTTGATATGAAGCATTTTGGAGTTTCGCAAGTTGGGATTTTCAAGGAAACTCATAGCAGGAGTTCGCGATATGCGAAATCGCGAAGTACCCCTCTTGCTTGGCCCCTGGTCACAAATGGTGGTTACATTGATGAAGGTTAAGTGAGGAGCTAGCACATCGCTAGGCTTTACAATGTAGATCATCGAAATCATGAAATTCCTTTTCGAATAGGGTTGTGATCACAGCCAGTGGTCACATCAGTGGAAGATAAGGGAAGGAGATAGCGTTGCTAGGCTCCACCTCGAAGTTTCGCGAGTTGGGAAAATCGAGGTGACTCACATTCAATCACCCAAAACGCGAAATCATGAAACGACTGTTGGTTAGGTGTAGGTTCATCGTCGATGGTCATATGAAAGGAACGAGCTTATCTAGAAAATCTAACGCCCACTGTGAAGTTTTCTCAGGATGGGAAAAGGCACCACATGTATGAGCGCATGAAGTTTCTATCAGTAACTGCTAGAGTTAGACTGATTGTAACGCGAAAAATGACTGATTGCATCTACCATAGAATTTGAATAATATTAGGGTGATCACCAGAGGAGATGAAGAGTCTCGAGGTATCTGTCAGTGGAATGAAGACTCAGAATAGAGACGATTGACAGATGGAAAAGAGTCAAAGACTGTAGCTTCCAGAGAAGACAATGAGTCTCAACATAATGACCATGGATGAAGAACAGACTAAGTGTAATCGCCAGAGGGGACAAAGAGTTAGGTGTATTATCTTGCAGAGGACTGGGAATTATAAATATACACAGAACAAAGAAGAGGAGGTTGCTTCTGTTGAGAGTAATTTCACACGAGGAAAAAGCATGTTGTGGGCAGCAGCTGAAATGCACAGAAGAGGCGTAGCGCATAGAAAAAAGATGCATATATGAGAGAGGAAGAAGAAGTCGAGGTGTGCATGCAGAGATAGAGCAGAAGAACATAAATCTCAAAGAAGAATCCGAGCAGGAAGACACTGATGCAGGCAGAGCATAGCAGTGCAACAGAACAATGATGAGACTGGTAAGCTATTGATAAACATTGTATCACTATAATAAGTCTCAAGTAATGAATTTTTTATAATCAGGGTGGTAGGGAGGTGCTAGGGAGGACTAGTGTCCTCAAAGTTTCAAGTGGTTTCTTGAACACAAGGAGTTGTAGCTTACATCTGGTTGCAGCGAGAAAAACCAGGGTGGCAGGGTGGTGCAAGGGAGAACTATTGTTCTCTGTTATACAGGTTGGTGCCTGTGTGACTAGAAGTTGGTGCTTCCATCCAGTTGGTGCTGGAATAGTCAGGGAGTTGGTGCTTCCTTCTAGTGGGTGCTAGAGAAACCAAAGAGTTGGTTCTCTCAGCAAGTTGCAGTTTTCAAAATAGAGGTGGTAGCCTCATGATGAGTTGGTTATCATAAGAATGATAATGTACAAAAAATAAAGAATACTTATCATATCAAGAAGAAGAGGTTTTTCCATTTATGGGTTTCCTCAGGAAATATCTATCTCTGTATATTTCATGTGTGTGATTGATGTTGAATATTCTATTGCTTACCTCCCTGCATTATTGTGATTGTCATTGAATGCTTTGTAAAGAGTTTAAAATAAGCATAATTGTTTAAGCACGAGGACAACTAATTCAACCCCCCTCCCCCATCTTAGTTGTTCAAAAATTGGTATCAGAGTGGGTTCCTTTTATCTAAGGGTATATCCTAGAGCTTAAACATGACTAGCCGTGAAGGAACTTCAACCAATAAGGCCCCCCTGTTCAATGGAACAAACTTTTCCTTTTGGAAAGTTAGGATGAGAACCTACATAATGCATTTAGGTGCAGATGTCTGGGATGTGGTAGAGACTGGTTATGTAAATCCAATTGTACTAGGTAATAAGGATGACAAGCTAGAATTCAGCTTCAACTCTAAGGCTATGAATGCTATTCTGAGTGGGCTTGCAGAAGTAGAATTTGTAAAAGTTATGCATTTAGAACTACCAAATACATGTGGGACAAACTCATTAGTAGTTATGAAGGTAATGAGAAGGTAAAAGATGCCAAGCTTCAAACCTATAGAGTACAGTTTGAACAACTACAAATGAAAGAAGATGAAACTATTGGGAAGTACTTTTTGAGAGTTGAAGTACTAGTAAATGCAATGAAATCACTTGGTGAAAAAATTGAGGAGCCCTCTTTAGTTCATAAAATTTTGAGATCTTTGGGAGATAGGTTCAACCCAAAGGTCTCAGCTATAAAATAACTTAATGATCTAAAATATTTGGATTTTAATCAACTTCTAGGAACATTGAATGCATATGAAATGAGAATAGTTAAAGATAAACCCACCTCTAGAGAAGCATCATTTAAAGAAGACAAGAATGAGGATTCCGAGCCTGATGAAATTGAAGAAAAATTCGTGAGAAGACTAAAGAAAGGATCAAGAAAGTACCAAGGAAATTTTCCCTTCAAATTTTTTAACTGTGGAAAGATAGGTCACTTTGCATCTAAATGTCCACACAAGAAACACGATCAGAATTCTGAAAGTGAAAAGAAGTACAAACCCAAGAGATTTGGTAAAAATAAAAGTTTATGTGTAAACAATGATGACTCTTCAGAAGACACAGATAGTGAATCTTCCTGTGAGGATAATATTAATGACTTTATGCTTATGGCCAAAGAGGATTATAATAATAAAATCACAGGAATTGATGTTGACGATGAAGAAGTTGTGGTTGACTTGGAAGGAGAATTGATTAGTGCTCTAGAATAAATTGCTAGACTCAGATATAAGAAGAAAAAGATAAAGCATTTTTTGATATAGTTCGAAAAAGACAATAAAGAACCTATTGAAGACTTTTCCCTGCTAAAAGTGGAATTAGAAGAGGCCACGAAAATAGAGGACATTCTGAAACAACAATTATTAGAAAAAAAGGCAAGATGTGAAGTCTTGGAAGAAGAGGTAGTAAAAAACAAAAAAGAGATGGAGAATTTTAAAGCATTGTATCTCCAGAATCTTCCGAGTATTAAAGCCTCAGAAGGATTAGCCCTCATTCTGAATCAACAAAGGAATCCAAATCTGAAAACTGGTTTGGGTTATGAAGAAGGATCAAGTAGTGGCCAACCAAGCAACAAAGAATCCATCAAGTTTGTTAAATATACATTCATTGACAACAATGAATATGGAAAAACAAAGGAATATAATTAGCTGCCAAGGAAGAGTGAAAGAAAAAATACCAGAACCGAATTTGTAGAACAAAGAAATAATGCACCCTTTGCGCAGAGAAATCTTCAGCATGGAAGAAATTGACCTGCTCAAAGAAGACAACCATTTTCCAGGTACCAAGGATTTTTCTATGGATATTGTTTTTTTTGTTCTAACTTTGGTCACAAAGACGTAAATTCTTCTTTAAGATTTAGATATGAGCAATCAAGACATTCAAGGTATAGATATCTTCCATAACAAAGAATGAGACAACCAAGTAACAAACAACCACAGACTACAAATCATGTGATGGTTTGGAAAAGGACGTAGGTTAAGCATAACAATCGTTATGATCCTTTATTCAATGAACTAGAATGTTACACCTGCCATAATTATGGACATAAAGCTGCTGACTGTTGCTTAAGGAACTATGAACTAGATTTGAATCCCTCTGCTAAAAATGTCAAGGTTTGGAAGAAGAAAGAAAGTGACAAGTGTGGATTAGTGTTGTCATCTCAAAGACAAAATAACCCTTGGTATATAGATAATGGATGCTCCAAGCACATGACTGGAGACAAGGATAAGTTTATGTCTATAAGTAAAAGAAAAATATGAAATGTGACCTTTGGAAATGATGAACCAGGTAAAATCAAGGGTAAAGGGATGGTGAGCTTAAATAATGGCAAAGGAAAATCCTAGGTTGTTCTTCTTTTAGATGGACTGAAACATAACTTTCTCAGTGTAAGTCAGATGTGTGACATAGGATGTCAAGTGGTGGTCACTTCCAAATATTGTAAGATAAAGTCTGTAAACTCAGGACAAGTGGTGGCTAAAGGAATAAGGACTGAAAATAATGTATATGTGCTGAAAGAAGATAGAGAAGAGTGTCATCTAAGAAAACATGATGAGAGCTGGTTATGGCATAGGAGACTTGGACATCTAAACTTTGACCACTTAATCAAGCTCAAAAATATTGAGGCAATAAAAGATCTTCCAAGAATATCGAAGCCACAAGATTCTGTGCGTAAACCCTGCCAAGTAGGAAATCTAACCATGACACAATTTAAATCCAAGAGCTCTACTTCAATAGAGAAACCACTCCAACTAGTTCATATGGATTTATTTGGACCATCAAGATAGGAAGGCATAGGGAAAGAAAACTACTTCATGCTGATCATTGCTGATTACTCCAGACTTACTTGGGTTGCCTTTCTCAAAGAAAAAGCTGAAGCATTTGAGAAATTTAAAATATTTAAAGCCTTAAATGAGAATCAAACAAGAAACAAGTTAAAGGCAGTAAGGTCAGATAGAGGAGGAGAATTTATGTCAAGTGATTTCAAGGAATTCTGTGATAAACATGGGATCAAGAGAGAATACACAATCCCAGGAACTCCATATCAAAATGGAGTAGTTGAGAGGAAAAACAGAACAATTCAGCAAATGGCCAAGTCAATGATGAATGAGAAGAACATTGGTCAAACCTATTGGGTAGAAGCAATACACACAATAATCCATGTTATTAACAAATCCCACCTCAGACCACACAGTGAAAAGACACTTTATGAACTGTGGTATGGAAGACATGCCTCAATCAAACACTTCAAGGTCTTTGGGAGTAAATGCTACATAAAGAATAATAATGAAAACCTTGGCAAGTGTGATGACAGGGATGATGAAGGCATATTCTTAGGATATGCTACAAACAATAAAGGATACAGATGTTATAATAATAGGCTGCATAAATTAGTTGATTGCATTGATGTAAAGGTTGATGAAGGAGTCTCAGAAAGAGAGGTGAGAAATATTGAGTCTGCTATAGAAGACACAGCTAAAGTTGAATATGAACAGGTCCAAGAATCAGGAAAAGAATACTCTGAGTCAAATGAAGACACCAACACTCAGACATAATCATATCAGCAGACAACATCAAATCCTTCCTCCATAATTACTCGAAAGAATCATCCTGCAAGTCAGATAATTGGTGAGAAAGACAAAGGTGTACAAACTAGGAGAAAGATAATCAAAGACATTGAGTAATCATATATAGCATTCATATCCATGGTGGAACCCAAGAACTTTAATGAGGCCAGTAAAGACAAAAATTGGTTAATATCAATGAATGAGGAACTGGACCATATTGAAAAGAATGACACTTGGGAACTTGTTCCTAGGCCAGCAGACAAAAAAGTAATAGGATCAAAGTGGGTCTACAAAAATAAGATGAATGAGTAAGGAAACATTGTAAGAAATAAGGCTAGATTAGTCTGCAAAGGATATGCTCAAATAGAAGGACCGGACTTTGATGAAAAATTTGTGCCCGTAGAAATATTGGAAGCAATTAGAATGTTTCTTGCCTATGCTTGTCATAAACAGTTTAAAGTCTATCAAATGGATGTCAAGTCATCTTTTCTAAATGTAGATCTAAAGGAAGAAGTCTATATGGAACAACCAGAGGGTTTCCAACTATCAGATAACCCTGACTTTGTTTGCAAGCTAAAGAAAGCCTTATATGGGTTAAAACAAGTTCCTCGTGCCTGGTATCAAAGACTAGATACGTATGTACAAGACAAAGGGTTCAAGAGAGGAACAATTGAGAACAATCTATATATCAAAACAGAGGGTAATGATTTGCTCATTGTCTTGGTATATGTAGATGACATCATCTTTGGTAGTAATAATGCTCCACTGGTACAATGGTTTGCTTCTGCCATGCAGTCTGAGTTTGAAATGTCTATGATAGTGGAACTGCCATTTTTTCTGGGTCTGCAAATTACTTAGAGGTCTGAAGGAATATTTATTTATTAAGAAAAATATCTAAGGGAAATGTTGAAAAGGTTTCAAATGGAAGATTCTAAACCTACGAGCACACCTATGGTCACTGGATGTAAGTTAAGCAAGGATGATGACTCATCTGATGTTGATCAGAGTTCATATAGGTCTATGATAGGCAACCTGTTGTACATAACAACATATTGTCTAGACATAATGCATGTTGTTGGAATCGTAGGAAGGTATCAGGCCGCACCTAAGCATAGTCATTTGTTAGCTGTCAAAAGGATATTTAGATACCTGAAAGGAACAATGGACTATGGCCTATGGTATCCTAGGAATCAAAATTTTCAACTATCAGTCTATTCAGATGTTGATTGGGCTAACTATGTGGATGAAAGGAAAAGCACGAGTGGACATGCATTCTTCTTAGGAGATTCTCTTGTATCATGGTTGAGCAAGAAGCAAGGTTCCATTTCCTTATCAACTACTAAATATGAATACATTGCAGCTGCCACATGTTGTACCTAAGTTTTGTGGATGATTCAAACACTTGCAAACTTGGAGGTCAAATATACTACACCAATCCCAATCCATTGTGATAATACCAGCGCAATTAGTGTGTCCAAGAATATTGTATTTCACTCCAAGACCAAGCATATACCCATCAAGTATCACTTATTAAGGGAACAGGTAACCAACTCTGTGGTTTCTGTGCATTATACTCCATCCAAAGATCAGATTGTTGATATCTTCACTAAACTGCTTGCAGAAGCTCAGTTTGAGTATCTATGCCAGAAGTTGGGCGTGACCCTGTTATCAAGGTAAATTAGTCCATCATGTCAGGGGGAGTATGTAATTGGTTGAATATCTGATACCTCCGACAAGTAATGCAACAACTTAGGGAGAACATGTTTTTCTTTGACATTGATGTCAAAGGGGGAGAAAAAGGTGTGTTCTGGATGCTACAGTTGGAGATCTAAGTAGAACAATGCAGTCCTTCAGAGTTGCCATCAATGCCAAAGGGGGAGATTGTTGGCATGTTTACAGGCATAGTGTGTTTGTCATTGATGGCAAGATCAAAGTGTGCATTGATGGAAAAACAGGAACAACGTAAGCTCAAGTGAAGATGCAAACAGTATGCAGAGATCAAAGCTTAGGAGAGATAGCGTTCTGAGATGCACATATGAGATCCCAAGACATCAGGACTCGTAGAAGGATCAAAGGTAGAGGCCTTTGACACTTAGAAATTCTTCCAAGTCCGGAGGATGCGTAAGCTCAGACAGGAGGAGAGCGTAGAGGATGAGTTTAGAACTCAGCCGTCGGATCAGAGTGCGAAGGACTAGAAACTGTGGGATCCAATATAACTGCGAAGAGGATAAGACCGAGAGCCATCCTCCAAATTCGCGAAATATGAAATCGCGATGAGATATGAACTGTTGGATCTAGAGGACACGTGGCGAGAGATCATCATTTCGCTGACTCGTGAACTTGAAAAATGAAAGGTAGGAGTTGTAGGAACTCGCGATGTTCAATTTCGCGAATTGATCTAGACCGTTGGATTGAGGAATGTTGAGGGTCATTGATCTAGAGCAAGTTTCAGAAAATCGGGAGTCGGGAGAAGGGAGGTGAGTAGTCCTCCAACCTCGCGTAACGTGAAGTCTCGATAAGATCTAGACCATTGGATCACAGAGGGTTGTGGGTCATTGATATAGAGTATTTGAAATATCGAGAGTTGGAAGAGTCAGGGTTGGCTCACATTCAAAAGACCGACACGCAAAGTCGCGATTTGATCGCAACCATCGATCAGAGGGAGAGATCTCGACCGTTGATCTGATATGAAGCATTTTGGAGTTTCGTGAGTTGGGAGTTTCGAGGAAACTCATAGCAGGAGTTCACGATATGCGAAATCATGAAGAACCCCTCTTGCTTGGCCCCTGGTCACAGCTGGTGGTTACATTGATGAAGGTTAAGGGAGGAACTAGCACGTCACTAGGATTTACAATGGAGATCACCGAAATCATGAAATGCCTTTTCGAATAGGGTTGTGATCAAAGCTAGTGGTCACATCAATGGAAGAGAAGGGAAGGAGCTAGCATTTCTAGGCTCCAACTCAGAGTTTCGTGAGTTGGGAAAATCGACGTGACTCGCATTTGATCACCTGAAATGAGAAATCGCGAAACGATTGTTGGTTAGGCGTAGGGTCACCGCCAATGGTCATATGAAAGGAACAGGCTTAGCTAGAAAATATAATGCCCACTGTGAAGTTCTCTCAGGATGGGGAAAGGTGCCACAATGAGTTCGCGATATGCGAAATCGCAAAGTACACCTCTTGCTTGGCCCCTGGTCACAGCTGGTGGTTACATTGATGAAGGTTAAGGGAGGAGCTAGCACGTCGCTAGGCTTTACAATGTAGATCGTCGAAATCATGAAATGACTTTTTGAATAGGGTTGTGATCACAGCCAGTGGTCACATCAGTGGAAGAGAAGGGAAGGAGCTAGCATTGCTAGGCTCCACCTCAGAGTTTCACGAGTTGGGAAAATCGAGGTGACTCACATTCGATCACCCGAAATGCAAAATTGTGAAACGACTGTTGGTTAGGCGTAGGGTCATCGTCGATGGTCATATGAAAGGAACGAGCTTATCTAGAAAATCTAACGCCCACTGTGAAGTTTTCTTAGGATGGGAAAAGGCGCCACAGGTATGAGCACGTGAAGGTTCTATCAGTAATTTCTAGAGACGTACTGATTGTAACTGCATAAAATGACTGATTGCATCTACTAGATAATTCGAAGAATCTCAGGGTGATTGCTAGAGGAGATGAAGAGTCTCGAGGTATCTGTCAGTGAAATGAAGACTCGGAATAGAGACGATTGACAGATGGAAAAGAGTCGAAGACTGTAGCTGCCAGAGAATCCAAAGAGTCTTAGCATATCAGCCATGGATAAATAACAGACTAAGTGTAATCGCCAGAGGGGATGAAGAGTTAGGTGTATTATCTAGCAAAGGACTGGGAGTTATAAATATATGCAAAAAAAGAAGAGGAGGTTGCTTCTAGTGAGAGTAATTTCACATGGGGAAAAATCATGTTGTGGGAAACATTCGAAATGCACAGAAGAGGCATAGCGCATAGAACAAATATGCATAACTGAGAGAGGAAGAGGAAGTCGAGGTGCGCATGCAGAGACAGGAAGAAAAAAAATCTCAAAGAAGAATCTGAGCAGGAAGACACTGATGCAACCAGAGCATAACAGTGTAGCAGAACAATGATGAGACTGATAAGCTATTGATAAACACTGTATCACTGTAATAAGTCTCAAGTAATGAATTTTTTATAATCAGGGTGGTAGGGAGGTGCTAGGGAGGACTGGTGTCCTCAAATTTTCAAGTGGGTGCTTGAACACAAGGAGTTGTAGCTTCCATCTGGTTGCAACAAGAAAAACCAGGGTGGTGCAAGGGAGAACTATTGTTCTCTGTTATACAGGTTGGTTCCTGTGTGACTAGAAGTTGGTGCTTCCATCCAGTTGGTGCTGGAATAGTCAAGGAGTTGGTTCTTCGTTATAGCTGGTGCTAGAGAAACCAGAGAGTTGGTGCTCTCAACAAGTTGCAGCTTGAAAAACAGAGGTGGTAGCCTCACAATGAGTTGGTTCTCATAAGAATGATAATGTACAGAAACTAAAGAATACTTATCATATCAAGAAGAAGAGGTTTTTCCCTTTATGGGTTTCCTCAGGAAATATCTTTCTCTATATATTTCATGGTTGTGATTGATGTTGAATATTCTATTGCTTGCCTCCCTGTATTATTGTGATTGTCATTGAGTGCTTTGTAAAGAGTTTAAA
>JZKD02S1674532.1:492545-517493 GCA_000966675.3 Picea glauca | reverse complement strand
CAAGAGGGGCCTGAGACTCCCTGCTAAATATCATAGGTAAGAGAATCAGTTATAAGGGCCCTCATGGGATTAACAACCAGTCGGTCAGATCCCCCTTGAGAGGTAATCCTCCATAAAGGTTGTGTGTTGTTCGACCCTTATCTAACCCAGGGTACCTACAGAATAAACCCTGCAAGTAACCTATGTGGCACCTAAGTGAAGCAACTAATAAACCAATGTATAACCGATGCACATGTGAGAAGTCGTAAGTCAGGTCCACCATATGGGCAGGGTAGCAAAGCTCGAAACCTTGAAAGTACCGCCTCTGACGAAGGTAAAGGCATTAGCAAGATCCCTAGGTACGAATAGATCCCCATAAATATCTCTGACTCTAAGAAGGTATCGGAGGGATATCCCTTCAACCAACCTCGCGTGACCTCATGATTAACTCCGGTGTGAGCGGAGCCTCCTGATATTACCAATTATACAATGGATTTCTCCACTCCCTTTGTCAGACACATATGTTGATTTAATTTCCTTGGAGAAGTTTATTCACAAAATCCTATTCCAAGGCACTAAATCCTAAGCTAGTTTGTGCACCCTAGAAAATAAAATCATCACTAATCAATTTAAAATTATAGCGTTAATTTTAGTGGCTGTGATTACTCAAAAAGGTATGGTAGTGAAACTCATGATGTTATGACTCTGCAAGAAAAGTAAATATGAAAATAATGCAAAGTCCTAACTTCAAATTTCAATGAATGATATGCTTCTAAAAACCAATGAAATTTTCAATTTCAACTCTGCAATTCTGAAGTAAAAATGCAAACTTTCATTACATGCACTGAGATAATGACAAGGACTCAAAATACCAAAATGCCAAGCAATGAAAAATGCCTAATATTTTTGTATTTTCAATATAAGAGAAATGAAAATGCATGGACTAAAAAACAACTTGATATATAAAACTTTACTATGTATAGGAACAAACAACTCAAGTAGGATACCAAGAAGCAAGACACCCAACCCAATCAGTAAGGAAAATCAAAATGAAAAGGTGATGAGAAAGACTCCACCCAAAAATTCAACCAAAGACAGGTTTCCTGTCATCCCACAAGCACTTAACAGTCACTACAGAGACCCAAGAAGACTCAGCAAACATCAAATCCCACCCAAAAGCCACCAAACCCAGCTAACAAGAAAAGAAGGCTGATGTACACGACTATTCAAGGAAACAGAGCGTATGTACACAACTTGTTGAGGGACATACTGCGTATATACATGACTGTCAATCCAAAAACCGCATATATGTTTTAAAAACAAGGCTAGGCAAGGGAGAAGGCTGAAAAACTCAGACCCAGAGTGAACAGAGGCTGTCAAGCAATGATATGACAAGAAAAACAATAGTAACGAGAGCAATCTAAGGAGAAAAGTACTCCAAACCCTAAGAAAGAAGATTCAATCCCCAGTACGGTCGAAAATTCTCTTACGAGGAAAATCTCTCTATGGCTAGGGTAAACCACAACATATGAAAATGATTGCATAAATCAACTCTCTTCTAAAGTATGCTATGAAAACAAATCTGCTAGCAAGACAAGATAAAAGGCCTACCTCGTCCAGACATTCGATGAAGTCCACCGTTGAGCACTTGACCCAAAGCGATATACCTGCAACTAGTCCTCAACAACCAAGCAAAGAAAGAATATGGTGATAATAGATGTTGTTAACACATTCAATAGCATAATCCATTAATAAACATGGAAAATACTCCAATGGAATAATAATTCAAATATTTGCAAGATATCAATTGGATGAGAAAAGAGTATTTCTATTAATATATGATCAACAAAAGTGAAAACGTTATAGACTTCCGTGTCGGCACGGTTCAGAACCGAGAAACTAAGTTCCTTCTAGCTGGGCCTCCACCACTTCAATCCTCCACCAAAGGAAAGCTCATAAAAGAGAAGCAATGAGGTTCTCAATCAATAAGGGAAGAGCTTGGGGGCTGAACACTGTGCTCATACTTAAAGGACAAAGGGTTGCAGACTCAATATGAAGTAAATAATTTCTCCAGAGTAACTTTGCTCTCAAAGTTGAATTCTTTCTCTTCTTTCCATAGCTCGGAATTGGTCCATTTATAGCCTTCAAAATGGAACTGAAGGGCTGATTCAGAATGTTTCTAGTATATGGAAGGCCAAGGATCATAGATCTCCTGTCGTTACATGGAAACCTGACATTAATTTTCATTTTCTAGCACAAATCCTGATGTACGCGAGCTGTAGTGGTGCAGTCTGTGTATACACATGTTGTATAGTAGGAAAGATGTGTACATGTGGAAAAATATGTATTTTTAGCTCTGGGATTTACAAACAGGGATGATAGTCTGCATAGGGAAATGGAAAAAGGCTTTATGTGCAAGATTGCATAGGGTGAGGCAAATCTCGCTATAACATTGAGTATAGTATTACACTTTGGAATCACCTCTAGAATGCAACAGAAGTTTATGCTATTGACGAGTAGATCTGAACCACAAAAGCAAAAGTCACACAATAGTAGAAATAATTATTGGCCTTACCCAAAGTTTAATGACAAGTGGCAATGACATCAATTACTAGTAAAATTTGGGAGATTACAATAGCCTGCACTGAACAACAAACCCACTCTGGCATTACACTAGACAAAGCCCAAACGCATTACAATCAATTGGAAGTGGTACACTTAGTGGCATCCTCAATGATAACAAAACTGGAGGAGATCAACCTTGAGTCTCTAGATATTAAAACGACTAATGTAGAGGAGGTTTTCATAGTGACTAATGTAGAGGAGGTTTTGACAAGGTTGACAGTCACTTTCAACAATTGATTTAGGAACTCATGACAATAGTGCCATCAACCTCCTCTATTAAGTCATAAACAACATCATTTGATTAAGGACAAGACACCTAATAGTGTTGGGGGATTGTTGGCACCCAAAGTTTTGAAGGAGTTGTGTGCACATTAATACTACACACGCACCCAGAGAGATACATTGTGTGATGCCAGGAAGGATCAACATTTGTGCTAGCCAAAGGAATGCCACACAAACCAACCCAATTTTATACCGCGCTCAAGGAATCTATAAGGGACCACATGTAGACCAAATCTGATCATATCTTCGAGAATATTTGTAAATGATTTTTATAACAACCCGAATGATCAAGGGAAAGAGTATGGATGAGCTAGAAAGTTAGTTCAGATTTCCATGATCCAGGAAAGATACGGGGGATGCATGCAGGAATGTAAAGGGGTTAGGATTTGTGTTCACTTAAGAGAGTGGAGTAGAGGAGTGGAAAAAAGAGTTGATGATTGTAAGGGTAATAGAGAGTAGACTAGAATAGTGAGAGAGTTTGTTCCTAGTCTTGTTTTTTCCTAGTCTGACACGAGTCTTCAATAGAGCTAGAACTATTTATGAATGAAAGGAAGAGAGTAGAGCACATGGTGCATCTCTGTTATGATTTTGTATCTGAATGAGTTTGAAGTTAATGAATAAAAAGTGAATTCCTTTCTCTCTGCATTCCTCTATGTCATGGTTTTACTATATGTCTATTAGTTTATGATGTATCTTAGTTTGTTACTTAGTTATGAAGTAATGAATGAATGGATTTATTCCGAAGAGGTTTTTCTGTATGTGATGTCCCTTCACATCCAACACAAGACTAATGGTATTTGGGATTCTCATGGCATCTCAGATGAGACCTTCTTCATTCCTCGACTGAAGATTGAATATGTTGGCACCTTGGGGTTTTTTTGGTAAAGATTGATGAACCTTGGGTCTTTAACCCCCCAACAATAGGAAGATGTGCCAATAGGTTTGACCCAAGATGCCATGAGAATCACAGAGACCATTATTATTGTGCAGTGTGTGAAGGGACGACACATATAAGAAACCTACACTAGATAATCAATCAATCATTCATCATGCACATAATCATAAAACACAGACACACATTCAAGTCAAAACTCAGTAGATGAAAATGCAAATGTTCTTAGGTTGTACTCATTTATTCCATTCATTGAAGAAAATTAGATACAATGTGCTCATAGCCTACTTAAAATACAGTCAGATTCAACAATAAATGTGATCCATCCACTCAGACCTCGTTCTACTCTTTATTTCATGAAAATTCTACACTGAACAAGAAGTAACACCTAAGGTTACTCAAGTTGTAGCTCGTCTCTCTCTCATATAATACTGAATTGTGTCTTTACTCAAAATCCCAACCCTTTACATAACGACATGAATTCCCCCATATCTTTCATGGAGCATGGAAATAATAACTACTTGCTATCTCAACCATAACCTTAACTATGATTAGTCGGGTTGTTACACAATCAGTTACAATGATTACTAAAGATCTTTTCAGATCTATCCTACATGTGATTTCTTTAAGTTCTCGTGTGTAGTATAAAATGGGTTGGTTCTTGCATTGAAAAATTGGGTTGGCGCTCGCAATACAAATGGGTTGGTGTGTGCAATTAATCCTTGGCTAGCACAAACTATGAAAATTAACACTACTCTGTTCATATGTTTCAGAGCACATGCATTATTGTCTTGTGGCGCACACACAGTCTTCAAGCCTTAGGTGCCAACATGAAAGACCCCAACACTATTATTTGGCTCTTTCTTGAGCCAACTAAGTTGTTTATGGTGTGACAGAGCTGGTCGATGGCACTGTTATAATTAGTTCCTAGATGAATCTTTTAAATCGACAATCCACCTTGAAAAAAAGCTCTTGTGTATCTTGTATCTTATTGCAAAAATTCTCAACATCCCCTAAGGTGATGGTGGGTGAGGTAAGGTTAATCTACTCAACCACTTTGAAAATCAGGGTGACGACTGCTTGTGCATCTAAAAGTTGGTGGTAAAATAGCTAGGAGATATCCACTGCTTCAATCGTGATGACTGAGACCCTCTGTTGTTCAATGTGTGCCAACACAACCTCTATGTTCATTTTTGTATCCTTGGGTAGGTATTCTCACATGAACCTAAGTATTGGGCATGTGGGAATCATTGTGGGAACCACATCAGACTTTTATTTTGGTGAAAACCCCTTTGGAATAAAGCTTGGGCTTCATGGGTTTGGTGATGGGCTTTGTGGGTGTGTGTTGGGGCTCCACACCCATAAGAAAGTCTAATTTGATGTTGAATTGTGGAGGGGATTCTATGATGACCCTTAAGGATTGTATATAACAGAGAGAGGTCATTGTGACATTTAATTGTGTAGTGAGTGAGTGGTGAAATGATGGAATTGGCATAAGTGAGTTTTCACTTGTGCCAAGCATCTTGGTGATTTTAGCAAGGGAATTTCTGCAACTATGGAAAATCTAGCCTAGGAGAGAGGAAGGATGCATGTGCAAAGGAAGTTGAGTTTTCCTTACATGTATGTAGGTTGTAGTGTGAATATTCGCATATGTATGCAGGTTGTAGGAAGGTAAATTGAATATGTACGTGGGTTGCAGTGGGCACAGTCGCGTATGTACGTGAGTTGCAATAAGGCCAATCATGTACATCGATACAAGGTTTTCTAGGTAGGAGCATGTCTATACAGGATGACATCAATATCAATACAAGTGACTTCAGCAGGCTGTACAGGTGGTCTGCAACAATTTTGTGGGTAGAGGATTTTTCCAAGGACTTGTTTAGGTTTGGTTTTTTTATTTTTCTGGTTATTAGAGGACAAGGTAGTCCTCATATTTTGGTTGAATTGTATTGGCTGGGAGGGATGCTTTTTCCCTTAGAATTTATGAGTTTGAAAAATTTATGGAACATAAATATTGTGTCTCATATGTGTTGATGATTCATCTATGACCTTGTTGTTTCCATTGCATATATTTTCAGTCAATTATTTTCAGTGTAAAATTGTTTAGTGATAACAACTAGGGTTTACTATTAGTTTACTAGGAAGCAATTTTTAGATCTGAAAATTTGACACATAAAGTTGTATGTGAAAATTGACATGGTATCGGAGCTTGGGATTTGAAGAGAAAGGGATCATATTTGAGACACATAGTTTCTACAATTGGTTTCATATTTATTATTTTTGTTCGGATAGGTCATAGGTGGCAGCTTTGAGAGGGAGCTGTAGAAGTGTTGAGGAGTTAGATTTGAGAGGGAGCTACAATGATAGTTGAAGGTAGTAGCAGGTTAGATGGTATTTAGTTTGATACATGGAGCATACCATATAGACAAGAAGTTGTGGAATATTGTAGCTTGGTGGTGTGGCAGATTGAGAGTTCTAGTGGATTGGCAAAGAGCCTGGATCATAGGAGTATGTTGTGTGGAAGATTTATAACCATGTGGGTGGACTTCTGGTGACTTTTCATGGTGAGTTGTGATGGGTGCAACTTGGGTGCTTTGGCATGGATGATATAGCTTCAGAATTTTGGCAGGTTGATGAGATAGATTCTTCATCGGGACAGAGGGTCACACATTGTCGAGGTATGGAAATGTATGAGGTATTTGACCCAAGAGGATGAGGACACTTGTAGAGATTATTTGTAGTGTTATAGAGTGGACTAGATTGTGTGTCCAACTGCAACTTGGGACTATTCAGAGAGAGGAAACATGATTAGTTGCAACATCCACGTAGACACTGAGAGGTCCTCCCATGTCTTGGGAACCATTTGTGCAGTGGATCTGTGCATGAGAGACATTACCAAAATTTGACATACTTTGGACTGATTGTATCTAGGAGGAGACTCGGTTAGAGTCTAGGGATGACTTGGATGATGGACTTGGGTAGAATTTCATTGGATGGTCATGCCTTGGGTAAGAAGGATGCTTTCCTTGGAGGATTTCATGGTTCTTATACAGCGGGAGCCACAAGCACATGACATGGAAACAAGATTTTTCAAGAGATTCATAAAGTATGACTCATGTATGTACGAGGAGATTGGTATTATTTGTGCATAGAGGATCTAGATTTAGATTAGCAATGGTTATTAGAGTTAGAGAGAGCTAGTCTATGTGAGACATGACTAGTAGTAGTAGAGTGATATTGGACAAGGAGAAGATGGCCTTAGAGATTGTAAAAATCATAGGGAGTCTGACTTTAGAGGGAGTTAGTGGATTCAGAGGGAGTCCGACTTCAGAAGGATTCAACAGGCTTAGAGGGAGAGTCAGGAATTCAGAGGGAGTCTATCTTGAGTTCGATATGGAAGAGAGGCCTCTTCCTAGACTTTTAGAAGGGTGTCATGGGTTGACATGGCAGGGAAGGATGATCAAGAGTGGGAGGATTCTAGGAGCATGGTATATTCCAAGGAGGGATCATGCTAGACAACATGATTTACTTTAGTGACAGAGGGAGAATCCAATTATATGGATTGGAGAGTAGATATGATAACAAATATAGTATGAGAGACATATATACTTTCAGGTGATTATGGAGTGTGGTGAGAATACATCCCTCGCTAAGAGGGAGTGTTGATTTTTATAGACTCGGGAAAGTATTCTCACATGACCATAGGTGTTGGGCATGTGGGAATCGTCATGGGCACAAAATCACTTTCGGTTTGGTGAAAACTCCCTTGGAATGAATCTAGGGCTTCATGGGTTTGGTGATGGGATTTTTGGGTTTGTGTTGGGGCTTCACACCCACAAAAAAGTATAATTTGATATTGATTTTTGAAGGGGTTTCTATGATGACCCCTAAGTATTATATATAAAGGAGAGAAGTCATTGTGACATTTCATTGTGTACTAAGTGATTGGTGACATGATGGGGTTGGCATAAGTGAGTCTACACTTGTGCCAAGGAGCTTTGTGATTTCAGCAAGGGAATTTATGCAACTATGGAAAATATGGTCTAGGAGAGAGGAAGAATGCACATGCAAAGGAAGTTAAGTTTTTCATACATGTATGCGGGTTGCAGTGGGAATAATGACATATGTACGCGGGTTGCAGGAAGGTGAATCACATATGTATGAAGGTTGTATTGGGCACAATCGCGTATTTATATGGGTTGTAGTAAGGCCAATCAAATACATCCATACAAGGTTTTCTAGGCAGGAGCAAGTCCATACAGGATGATGTAAGCAAGTCGTATAGGTGGTCTGCAATAGATTTATGGGAAGAGGAAATTTCCAAGGACTTGTTGAGGTTTGGTTTTTTTATTTTTCTGGTTATTGGAGGACAAGGTTGTCCTCAGATTTTGGTGGATTTGTATTGGTTGGGAGGGATAGTTTTGCACCTTTTTCCATTCCTATTCAGTCAACTCAACTTTCTACTGCAACACCTCATTTGTTGAAAAAGGGGTGTGTTTCAGTTTCTCTAGGTATTGGACTCTCTAATTGACCTTTCAAAGTTTGTGTGAGGTAGGGAGGTCTCAAGTCTCTTCTGCTGTATGGAGGACAAGCTCAAAAACCTTGTCGACTACGCTAATTAATGATGAGTGCACAATGAATACCATTGTATGAGGTGCATTGATCTCTTGATGTGCGACATCAATATCCTTGTGGACCACTATTTCTCGGTGAAGTTGGTCTTGGTTTTCTCTATACGCAGTAATTTCTTGTTCATGTCGTTGCTATAATTTTTCATAAGATTAGTTGAGTGCCTAATTCCCATCCCCTAATTCTTTTACTATTGTTGTCATATAATTTTGTGTTGGGTATGTGTTATATTCTTTGCATGAGTAGTAGTGTCTGTGTTGCGCTGAGCGTGCAGGGGTTTGGGGGCAGCGCCCCCGAGAATGTTTTTTTTCCTCAAGAAACATGTCACATATTTGCCTCGTTTTTCCATGTTGCCTCGATTTTCATGTCCATTGTTGGGCGGTTTTTTGACACATGGTTTTTGCTCATGGTTTTCTATTTCCGGTTAAGGAATTAGGGTTGTTGACTAATCTAGGTCATTGGGTTAGAGTTTTGGATGTCGTTGGCTCCTATATGTATATTGTATTGTAAATAATGTATAACTATTAATGAATATAGAATATGTTGGTTTTCCCGGTTTGGGTTTCCAGGCGAAAATTCTCTGTGTAATGTTTGTATTTTCCATTGTATCTTTTTTGTTCTTTTACTAAAAATACGTTTGCAGTAAATATTGTACAAGGTTAAAATCTACATTTGGTATCAGAGATTTGTTGGATTTAGGGGGTCACCTTTGTTGTCAAGGGTTTGGATCAGGACTGTGATAAGCCTTGTTACAGTGGGAGATCTGTGGTATTGATTTTTCAGGTGAAAAGAAATGGCGAGCAATTCAAAAATGGAGATCGAGAAATTTAATGGGAAAAGTTTTGAGTTGTGGAAGCTCAATATGGAAGATATGTTGGTGGATAGAGATTAGTGGATCACAATAGATTCAGGTACTGCACCTACAGGAACTTCAACAGATGACTGCAAAAATTTGGATCAGAAGGCGAAGAGAACAATCCGACTGTGTCTCTCAGATTCAATATTACTGAATGTGTTAGAGGAAGTTGTTGGCACGATTTTGTTCATAACAGGATCCTTCTCAGGTTACCAACAAAAGGCACCGTGTAGTCTAGAGCGCTAGAATTTTCATCCCCTCCGAAGAGAAGAAGTCTCACCCGAAGTGCTACTGAGACATAGAGATAGGGAAGGACAGGGAGAAGACTACAAAAGATCCATGGAGTGTTCGGAACTCACTTCATTTCATGCGCAATCAACATTATCAGATAAAAAACATATAAATGCAAGAACCAAACCTACTGGTATTGCAAGCATCCATTAACCATAAGAGCAGCAATTGTAACTCATAAGCTATACAAAAAGATTGAAATGCATAAACAACCATGTAAAGACACATCAGATTTGAAAATTTAACCCTTCTTCATATCATCATCAAAGATCTTTCTTTCATTACAGACTCAACATTACATAGAAAGTACAGTTCAGACTCTTGGCTCCGGACCTCGGCCACAGAGTCCTGATTTCCCAGCCAATAGGTTGCGTTCATTACAGACTCTACTCTTCTTGATTTACAGAAAAACCTTGGGAAATTCCCACAGACATGACTCTGATAGACACTACTCAACCTAACAACATCAAATAATGACCAAAATGAATGAGTGAAATCATCAACCAACCGAACCAGCCAACCCTTTTACAATTATATTTTTTCCTATGTATAGTTGGGTTATGTCTTCTTGTTTGGCTTGCACATCTTCTTGTTCTGTTGCAGCTGTCTGTTGTTTAGCTGGTGTTGCGCTGTCTTATGAAACTATTTTCTATCGTTCTTCCTTTTGGCCTCTAATGGAGGTTGTGTGACCAACACTTGCGCAATTATTTTCTCAAAAATGAAGGGCCCAACAGGCTCCAACCACAATCCTTGACTTGTCCTCGAGTCGAGAATTTGGTTCCTTCACATTCTCCAGGAGAAACTGTTGCTTTCCCTTATCTGGATTTTCCTCTTCTTTGAGCTCTTCTGTTTGTGTATTTTCTTCCTCCACTTCTTCAAATGAAGGGCCCAATTCTGGAATGAGCTCTAATCTTCTGTGCTTTACTCCATGAAAGCTTTCAACTTTGTCCTACCATTTTTGGGCAAGGAGTGATGCTTCAGCCAGGAATTGTTGGGTCATGTCTTTTCTATACTCCTTTGTCTTGGATGCAACCAATGAGTTCCATTCGGAGTCAGTCATTGCATCGACCTGGTGCATATGCATATAGGCGGTTTGAATCACTGGTTGAAACTCGCACAAATCTTTCTTGGCTATGGACTGTGTTTCATAGAGGGAATCTAGTTCATTGTCAGCCTATTGAATTTGGTCAAACTTTTGCTGCTACTCCATTGGGTCCATCGTGACCGTAACTTCCTCATTGAGTACCTGGATCTTTGTGTGCACTTCCTCCAAGAATTGATTTCGTTGAGCGATGATACCCATCCAATCATTGACTTCCTTAAATATTCTGGTGCAGTCTGCGGTCTGTTTGTGTAGTGTCGCTCGGGCATTGTTACCTTGCAGTATTATCCTCTGCATTTGTTCATGTAGTTGCCGAGGCTGTTGTTCTGTGTCTTCCTGGACTTGTTGTAACATTCCTTATATCTGCTCTGTGCGTGTTGTGCGCTGTGTCCATGCCATTTGTATCAACTTGATATGTTTCTCTAGTTCTGTTATCTCATTGGCTTCTAGTAAGTCGGGTGCAATATTCTGTATCTTGGGCTAGGCTTCTGCAAGTTTTTCCTGGACCTTTTCCAGTTTGCGCTGGGCTAGGATCTTATCACGTTTTTCCTCTGTTCTACATGCTTTTTCAACTAACTGTTCTTTTTGGGCGAGCTCGACTGAGCTCTTGACGTCCTAGAGTCTTTTCTCTAGTTGGTCTGTGGAGGCTCTGATTAGCCCAATTAATTGCCATGTTGGCCATTGTACCAGGTTTGTAGCTGAAGGAGTTGCATCAGTCAATGCTATCATCTGTAGAGGGAGTCCGCTGGCCATTGAGTGGTCCGAACGGGTTTCTACCTCCTCCTCTATAGGTGGTGCTGGTGCGATCCTCAATATTATATCTTCGGGCAGAAGCGTTAGTACCTCTGAGAGTCTTTTGTCTGGATTTAACGGGTAAGTTTTAACAATAACTTCTTCTCATGATGAATGTATGGATGCAATAGGGTGTGAGTTGTCTGACGAGATGGTTTGATCAAGGGAAATCCGATTACTCGATCTGAGTATTCACTCATTTGAGTGGAATAGGGACGTGGCCGAATTGAGACCTTTCTACTTGACGAGTGGGTGTCTCGGTGCGAAGTTTGATGGCATCTTGGCATAATTCGGCTTTATGGCTTAACGAGCGACACTAGGGTGTCGGACTGGAAATAAAGGTTGTAACTAGACTGGGTGTGCGTGGCCTTTAACTATGATTAGATTTGGATTCAGGGCGTCTCTGACCACAAGGGTTGTCCCTGTCATCCTTAATGACGGATATTACTGGACTTTCTCATGCTTCAGGTTCTGTATTGCTGAGTCGTTAATTCTGTATCAACCAACACTTAAAAAAAATAGATAAACTATGTATTGTGGTGCAACACTGTGCGCATGGACATTATTAACTGAATTTACAAAATTTCAGAAAGAAAACAAAACTCAAATCTAACTATTGTACAAGCTCCGTCGGATTGGAGCGACTCCCATTCTTCTCAGTTTCGAGATAGGTAGGGATTCAGGCAAGCATCATTCACCCATCCTGGTCGTAGCATACCATCCAGTTGCATGAGTCGAACTGCTCCTGATGGTTGGATCTCTGCCACTATGAAGGGTCCCAGCCAGTGCATGCGCATCTTGCCAAGGTGCATCTAGTATCGATTTTCATAGAGTAGCACCTTGTATCCTTGTGCAAATACCTTGGTCTTGATGTGTCAGTCATGCCAAGATTTTTGTCTTGCCTTTTCAACCGACTGTTGGAAATCTGCTAGAAATCTAGTTTCGTTGAGTTCTTGTAACTCCGCAAGTCTCTGTTCCATTGATTCTTCGTCTATCATACGTGTGGCTTGTGCAATATACAGACTTGGTGTGATGAAATCTGCGGGCACCACTGCCTCTTTTCTGTAAACCAACTGGAACGATGTATATCTGTGGAGTTTCTTTGTGGGTGTCCTATAGGCCCATAAGACTGTTGGAACTCTCTCATCCCAGTCCTCTTGGTTTGTGAAACAGACCTTTGTTAGTCCCTTTTCTAGGATTTTGTTGAAGGCTTTAACTATTCCGTTGACTTGTGGGTTGTATGGACTGCTCTTGTGATGCTGAATCAAAAATTTGGGAATAATTGTTGTTATAGTGTTGCTAATGAAGTGAGCTCCCTGATCGTTGGTTAGGCTCCTGGGACATCCAAAGCGGGTAATGATATTCTCGAAAATGAACCTAGTAGCCATATTTGTTGAACAGTCTTGTACCACTGTTGCTTCAGCCCAATGAGTAAGGTAGTCGGTTGCGGTAATGATGTACCTTGCCTTCGAATGTTTGGCTATGGGGTTGATGGGCCCAATGAAGTCAACTACCCATTTCTCAAATGATTGTAGAGCTCTAACTAGTTGTAGTGGTAATTCATCTCGGCGTGACAGTTTTCCCACCCGTTGACAAATGTCACATGATCTAGCGTATTCTTTTTCATCCTTGAAAAGTGTTTCCCACCAAAGTCTTTCTTGTAGAAATTTTTGTGCTGTTGCCTTTCCTCCTACGTTTCCTCCTACAATTCCATTATGGCATTCCCAGAGTATATCCTGCCTTTCATGATCTAGGACACAACGCTTGAGGATACCGTCTAATCCTAGTTTATATAGTTTCCCAGTGATCAGCTGGTAATCTATTGCTCTAACGACCATATTGTGTTTCTGAGTTGCAGAATATGTTTCAGGGTAGGCCCCTGTGCTGAGAAAGGTTGCTATGTCCTCCAGGTATTCTGGAATTGCCTCGATCCTGAATAAATGTGCATCTGGGAGCTGATCATCGACTACTCCACCACTTTCTGCTGACTCTAGTTTGGATAGATGGTCAGGTCCGACATTGCATCATCCTGGCTTGATGATGACTTCAAAAGAAAATTCTTGAAATAACAAAAGCCATCTGCAAATTCTTCCTTCCAACACAGGTTTGTTAACTAGGTATTTTAATGCTGAATGATCGGTAAAGAATTTGAAATGAGATCCTAACAAATAATGTCTAAATTTATGTAAAGCATAGATTATTTCTAAGCCTTCCCATTTGATCGTTGTATAGTTGCGCTCTTCTTGTGACAGCTTCTGACCTGCAAAATATATAGGGTGATCCATAGCTCCATCTCCTGGTTGCATTAAAATAGCTCCTAAGCCAATTCCTGAAGCATCCACATGGACGTGAAATTATTTCTCCCAATTTGGAAATATCATAATCGCTGTTGTGATGAGTTTTTCCTTAAGTGTTTCAAATTCTTTGTCACACTCGAGAGTCCATTGGAACGTTTCAGTCTTTTTCAGAAGGTTTTCCAGAGGTACAGTAATGTTGGCATATCTTCGGATGAACCGGCAATAGTACCCTGTGTGTCCAAGTGTGGAGCATACATGTTTAGCACTCGTGGGTGGTGCCATATTCACAATGACCGCTACTTTAGTTGGGTCTACTAATACTCCTTCTTGGTAGACTATGTAGCCCAATAGATTTTCGTGTGGCACACAGAAGATACACTTCCTGAGGTTTAGTGAGATTTGTAACTCTCTGCATCTATCGAACATTAGCCTCAGTAGTGCTACATGTTCCTTGAGCAGGCTATATATTGTCCAATCATCCATATAGACTTCTACGAACTTGTGAATGAACTCTCTAAAGGCTCCTATCACGATGCTGGAGAAAACTGTAGGGGTGTTCTTTAGACCAAATGGCATGACATTGTATGCAAATGATCCTCATTTAGTAATGAAGGTGGTTTTTCTCTTTTCCTCTTCAGCAATCCTAACTTGATGGTATCCTAAGAATTCATTTGTAAATGAATATGCTTCCTTCCCCGCAACCTATTCTAGGACCTCATCGGTAAAGAGTGTTGGGAAAGGGTTGTGTACATAGGCAGAGTTGAGGCTCTTGTAGTCTACACATACTCTAATGTATTTAGTGTCTTTCTTGCTTTGAACGAATATCGGGCTAACCCATTTTGCTTCTTCTACTGGAAAAATAAGACCAGCTTATAACATCTTATCAATCTCCTTTTTAAATTTTTATTTTACTCTTGTGTTAAGACGGTATGGCCTATGTCTGACAGGCTTGGATCCTAGTTTTAGCTCAATCCTCATTTCTCCCAAAACTCCTTTGATTCCCTTTAATTCTGAAAAAGTCTTAGGGAACAAATATTCATATTCTCGCAGTAAGGTCTGTATTTCCTAACTGGTTTTCTCATCCTAGTAATCTCCCACCAGAGCTATCTTGGGTTGCTCTTTGGTCCCTATGTTGAGTCTCTGTAGTTTTAACGAGTGATTGTAGGAACTATCGGTCCGGCTAGGTATGTTGTTTTGGATTTCCCTATTTCCCCGAGTCTCTTTGATGGCTAGGTTTCTCAGTTCTTCTAATTCATATAGGATTTCTAAGGCTTTGCTAATCTAATAGAATTATATAGGATTTCTGGTCACAGGTAAGTGGAGTTTGGTCTGAAATTCTTGGGTGTTCCTAGAACATACTACAAAGTATGATCTCTTGTCATTATTGGTTGTGAAAAGAAGTTCTTTAATCTTTTGTAGGACTGGTTCAAGCTCAGGGTACTTACTTGTGAATGAGAAGTCTTTGCAAATTTGAGCTTCCAGTGTTCACCAATCGCTTGTCTGTCTTCTAGTTTCCTCATGTATAAACCAAGCTTTCGGAATTGGGCCTAGGGAATGGGGAAATACCTGAACCCAGAAGAGAGAGGGTATCTCCGCAAACTGCCATTGTGTCACACACTATTCGATGTGTATTCTCAAGTCAGATTCTTCGATGAACAGTTGCGCGACGTGGGGTTATGTCTGTATCTCTGATTCTAGCTGTTCCTTATTCCAAAACCTATATTTGAGAGCTTGTTTCACCTCGTCCCAAGTTTTAAGTGTAGTTTTGTGCGTAGCCCAAAATCTTGCGGGGTTGTTCTGGAAAGCGATATCTAGTATGGAGATTCGTTGATCCTCTCTCACATTCTCTTCCATGCTCTATAAGAATCTTCCTAGGTTTGAGGTGTCATCATATACTGGGTGTTTTCTGACTTCAGTCCCAACCCATCTAGTCATTCTGACAGTTGCACATCTTCTTGAGAATCGTTCATGTGAACTTTTTTTCCAACTATCAAAAGCCAGTTCTGAGTCTTCATCTGTTGATTGTATGCTTCTCCAGCTTACTGATCCATCCGTAGTAGGGTTTATGTAATAGTTTCTTGTCCCGACTGCTATGGTGTACAACTGGTCTAGGTCTTCTCCTTCCATATTATTGTCTGTTGGTTCTGTGTACCTAGGTCCTACATATGGATCCAAAGGTTGAACTACCTTGATTCTCGCAACCTCAAAAGTCATGGTGTCTTTCTTTAAGTCAATTACTGCATAATTTTCATAGGCCCAATCGATGCCAAGTAAAACAGGATAAGGGTCCTTGTCTCACATGATCTCAATGACTTCAGAGTTGGCCACTGTTTTTACTCCTGATACATCGATTTCCATGTTCGCCAGTCTTCCTATGGGAAATATACAATATTGTTTTGCCATTCTTAGTTGAATTGGGGAGTATGTCAGTCTTGGTTTTCCTAGGGCTTCCCAAGTTTTCTTGGGTAGAATGTTCACATATGACCCTAAGTCTAGAATGACGTCCTTAATTTCGAAGTCATCTAACTGGGATACCAGTCGGAATTCTTTTCCAGTTCTTACTTTTCTTCATTGCACCCTTTGAGTACTCTTCTCAGGGAGGTTAGCCCTAATCCTTTCTTCTGAGGCTTCTTCATTTCCTAAGACTAGGTACAACAGATTGAGCAACTTCTCTGTCAGTTGATCATTCCCTAGAATGTCAGAGAATAACTGAAACCAGAGTTCAACTGTATTTTGATGTTGCTCGAGTTGTCTTGGTATGCCTATAGGGTTTCTAGGTGCAAGGGGTGACACAAGTACTTTTGCTATCTTAGAGGGGTTCTCTTGCGTCTCAAAACTAGGAATACTCTGAAAGACTTCTATGGCATCCTTAAAGAACAATTTTTATTTTAGGGGGTCGTACCTATCTCCCTTAGGTGTTTCCTTTTGAATATGAGGTAGAGCATCAACATCATCTCCTATCCTCGCACCTCCTCGAGTGATGATGATAATATTCGACAATTGTCCTTTATAAATCTTCTTGATCTCTAAAATAATAAGGTTAGTTCCTCTTTGTCGTACCATGTCTTCCCATTTTGCAATTAGCTCTGGACAGTGTTCAATTGCGTGTCCGTTGGTTCTGCACGAGAACACCATGGCTGCCTTTGGTGAGGACAGTCTCTAGCCAAGTGACCTTGTTCATCATAGTTATAACATCTACTTGATCCTCTTCTGCCAGTTCTTCCTCCTCTGAAATCTTCGCCAGCTCCACCTCCTTGACCTCGTCCTAGTCCCTGCGGGTTTACATTTACCCTAAATGTTGTTCGGTCTAGCTTGTCTTCCAGTGCATCCAATGCCCTACATTGGTTGGTAGTATGTGTGGTAGATGCACAAAAGTCACAATGGACTGTTTTTGGTACCATTGAATATTTCTGCATGATGGGGCATTGTCTTCGTCCATGCCCATGGTTTCAGCAGATCTCACAATACTCCGTCGTCGGTGCTGCTTGACCTCCTGGGAATGCATGGTATGGGGTGAGATGGCGAAATGGTGGGTTCGTCGATACTTGTGCAACTCCTCCTGTGGGTCCTGGTGGGGTTGCCATCATATTCTAGGGAGGTCCCAACCCTCTCCCTTGTAGGTATTTGTTCACAAAATGACCTTCTGTATAGCATCTAATGCACCAAACCTGTGGTAGTCCTGGTATGGGTATTGCCAGTTCTTGAATCTTTTATGTAAGGGATGATATATGTCCTTGTAGTTGCGCTAGATTCTCATCTACTGGGGATCGGGGGTCGGGTTACCCTCAAGCTTCCAGGGTATCCTTCCATGGCTTCAATCTTCATCGATTGTTCCAAGGCGTCTGTCAACGTGGCTATCCACTTTTGTGTTAGCGGAATCTAAGTCAGAGGTAGTAGCCTCTGAATATGCCATTCCATTTTATGTTCTTTATGGATTGGGTGTGCCAACCTCCCTATGGAATCTTTGAACTTCTGGCTATATTCCCAGGCTGATTCACCTTCTCTCTGTTGGATTTTGCACAACTTAGACAGAGCCTGTTGTTCTGACTGAGGCAGTTTGAACTCTGCTATAAACCTCATTCATACATGGCCAAGGGTGAATGCTTGACCTTGCATCCCTAGCACTTCTAGTTCAATGATCTTCATGTACCATTTGAGAGTGCGACCACTCAGGGTAGTCTGGAATTCAACCAATTTTTTCACATATGGTGTCCCTCTGGATCTCTAGATGGCTTCACACAAGAACCAGTGTTGTTCAACGTCTTCATCTCCCTTACCCAAAAATTCTGGGTAGCGAGCAATCTATCCTCCTGCATGGTTGGCCATTGTTGATCATGTTGTTCATATCAATGTGAACCCTAACGGTCCTTCTTGTGATCTACTAGGGGATCCCAATATCCTCCTTGTACTCACACTTCCTGGTTGTGACTGGTTAACTAATTGTACTGGAACAAAACTTGTATGAGAAGGTAGTATAAAACTTATTGCTTGTATTGAGGGCACTTGGGGTATGGGCGATTCAGGGCTGGTGCCACTAGCTTCATGGTGGATTTCTTTGATATGGGGCGTCTCGTTAGCTTCTACTAGGATGATCTCTTCATCTGGATTCCCGATCTCTCTTGTTATCGAGGTTGAATCTTCTCTTTCTCCTTCAAGATTCATGTTGGTTTCCTCCTCTCTTATATCTGCAATTCCTCCTTATCGTCCCGCCTCTTGGGGACTTCTTTCTCTCCTTTCTTCTCTCTCATTTAACCTTTGACTGGCCAGTCATTCATGTCTTTTCATGCTTTGCATTTCTTCCATCTGTATTTCTTTTATTTCTTCTGATCCTCCTTCTTTCCTCAAATTTTCAGACTGTCTTGCGGCTTTCTTGATTTTTCCATGCCACCACTTCTCATCTATGAAAACTCTCTTCAAGGCTCACTCATTTCTTGAATCCATTTCTTGTTGTTTTCCCCCCATTTGTCAAAGAATCCTTCCTCTCTCTTTATGCCATGATGCTCACCCTGTCTCACCCTACCCCAAGCGAGGGTGTTTACACTACCATCTCAATTGGGTACATAATCAACATCCCTTCCTCCACCAAGAAATATTTGATCCATAGGGGGATCTCTCTTACAAGTCTTATCCTTGCGCCTTTCTTGAAATTTTCCTCTGCTCGCGAGAAAGACTGGTGGTTCTCAACTGTAAATTCGATTATGTATCCTTCTATCATGGTAGTAACCCATAAATATATGACCCTCGTGACTAGAAAGTCCAGCCTCTGGAGTGTTGCTAACTTGTCGGTACCCCAGGCGTAGATATTCTTGACCCGTCTGTGGAAATCTGGAGCTTCTTGGAGTCTCTTGAAATCTTTTTGAGTAAAAGATCGCTTCCCAAGTGACTCCCACCGATTTTCTTCTTATTCCTGCTTCTTTCCATATGAAGGCGTTACAGTTTCTTTCCCACCATTGAATGATGCCAGATCTATGGATTGGAGGTAGAATTATTCCTAGAAGTTCCCTTTTAATGTGGGTCCTGGCAACAGTACCATTTTGTTGGCACGAGTTTTTTCAGAACAGGGTCCTTCTCAGGTTACCAACAAAAGGCACCATGTAGTCTAGAGCGTTGGCATTTTAATCCCCTCCAAAGTGAAGAAGTATCACCCGAAGCGCTACTGAGACAGAGAGATAGGGAAGGCCAGGGACAAGACTACAGAAGATCCATGGAGTGTTCAGAACTCACTTCAGTTCTTGTGCAATCAACATTATCATATCAAAAACATCTAAATGAAAGAACCAAACCTACTGGTATTGTGAGCATCAACTAACCATAAGAGCAACAATTGTAACTCATAAGCTATACAGAAATACTAAAATGCATAAGCAACCATGTAAAGACACATCAGATTTGAAAATTTAACCCTTCTTCATATCATTATCAAATATATTTATTACATTATAGACTCAGCATTACATAGAAAGTACAGTCCAGACTCTTTGCTCTGGACCTCAGCCACAGAGTCCTGATTTCCCAGCCGGTAGGTCACGTTCATTACAGACTCTACTCTTCTTGATTTACAAAAAAACCTTTGGAAATGCCCACGGACATGACTCTGATAGACACTACTCAACCTAACAACATCAATTAATGACCAAAATGAATGAGTGAACTCATGAACCGATCGATCCAACTAACCCTTTTACAATTATATTATGTCCTATGTATAGTTGGGTTATGTTTTCTTGTTTGGCTTGCAAATCTTATTGTTCTGTTGCAACTGTATGTTTTTTAGCTGGTGTTGTGTTGGCTTCCGCAATTTTTTTTCTGTTTTTCTTCCTTCCGGCCTTTGATTGAGGTTGCGCGACCAACGCTTGCACAATTCTTTTCTCAAAAATGAAGGGCCCAACAGAAGCTACAACCAAGGATTTATGGTATAAGTTGGGGAAGTTGTATATGTCTAAGTCCCTAGTAAATAAATTATTCCTGAGAAAGAAGATGTGTAATCTGAGGATGAGAGATGGAGACTCAGTGGCAGAGCATTTGAACGCTTTCAATCACTGTGGTAAGTCAGTTAGTATCTATTGAGATTAAAATTTCAGATGAAGATAAGTGTATCAGTTTACTGTGTTCTTTACCAGACTCGTGGGATAGTCTGGTTGTGGCCATAGGTAGTAATACAACTTCCTTTAAGTTTGATGAAGTGGTCTCATCCTTGTTGTCGGAGGAGATGAGACAAAATAATATGGAAGGACATAGCACAGATGCATTATTTGCAAGAGGACGCTCCCAGGAAAGAAATAGATCTAAGTTCTCTAGTGGGAGATCTAAGTCTAAGGGTAGATATAAATCTTCTGGAAATTTTGTAAAGGTATGTTGGAGATGTGGAAAATAAGGGCACTACAAGAAGTAGTGTAGATCCAGAGTTGAGAAAAAGAAGGGATCTGAAAAATCTCCTTCTACAGAAGAAAACACCTCCAAGGAAGAAGGAGGGGATGTGTACTTGGCTTCTTCAAGCACGCATACAGATCATAAGGCATGGTTGGTTGACTCAGGTGCATACTTTCATATCACTCCACACACAGAGTGCTTCTGTGAATATGAAAGGTATGATGGAGGTAATGTTTTCCTAGGTGATGATTCGACGACCATAATCATAGGATGAGGAAAAATCAAGTTGAGGCTCATATATGGAAGGATTAGAACACTTCCCGATGTTCTACACATCCCAGATTTGGCAAAAAATTTGATTTTTGTAAGAAATATTAACGATGCAAGGGTAAAAACAATATTTGAAAAGGAAACCTGCAGGATGGTTCGAGGAGCAATGGTGTTGTTGAAGGGAGTTTGGTTTGGAACTATGTATAAGCTGCAAGGAAGCACTATTAGTGATGGGTGTAATAGTTCCATTGTTCCTGATATTCGAGTTGAAGAATAAAGAACTCCTATAGTCTCTGGAGAAAAGGTTATTATGTGGCATCAAAGACTGGGGCATATCAGAGAGAAGGATCTTCGACTACTACACGGTAAAGGTATGGTTGAAGGTATGTCTAAATTCTCTCTGGATTTTGATTTCTGTGAACATTGTGTATATGGGAAGAAAAATCGGGTAAGATTCCCCTCTCGTGCATCAAGGGCAGAAGGAATTTTACAGCTAGTTCACAGTGATGTTTTTGGACCTATATCGGTCCCATCATTGGAAAAATATGTGTACTACGTATCATTTATAGATGACTTCTCGAGGAATACTTGGATATATTTCCTTAGGAATAAATCTGAAATATTTGACAAGTTTAAAGAGTTTAAGGATCTTGTTGGGAAACAAATAAAGAAAATAATTAAGGTGCTCAGGACAGATAATGGCGGAGAGTTTCGTGCAAATGAATTTGAAGCATTTTGTAAGAAGTGCGGTATAGCAAGGAAGAAGACTACTCCATATACACCTCAACATAATGGAGTTGCAGAAAGCATGAACATGATGTTGATGGAAAAATCAAGGTGCATGCTCAACAGTGTCGGGTTAGGGAAATAATTTTGGGCAGAGGCAGTGGGTATTGCATGTTACTTGGTCAACAGATCACCCTCATCAACGCTGGATGACAAGACTCCAACAGAGGTATGGACTGGTAAGAAACCTTTTCTCACACATCTCAAGTTATTTGGTTGTGATGCATATGTTCATGTTCCAAAGGAAAACACGAGTAAGCTAGATAAGAAGGTTGGAAAGTGTATATTTATTGGATATAAAGATGATCTCAAAGGTTATAAGCTTTGGAACCCATAAACTAAAAAGGTAGTGTATAGATGAGATGTGGCATTTAGAGAAATGAAGGATGTTGTTAAAAAAGAAGTCCTACCAAGTAAGGAAGAACCAGAGAAAATATAGTTTTATTTAAAGGATGATGAATCAAAATCTACAGAAGAACATGAATCATATGAATAAGATCCTCATACTCCAGTATTGAGGAGATCAGTTCGAGAAAGAAGGCTACCGGAAAGGTATACTCCATCTGATTTTCATTCAAATTTTGTTTTGTCTATTACTGATGATGATCCTAGAACTGTCAGAGAGGCAGTGGATTCAGAGGATGGAAATCTATGGAAAAATGCCATGGATGAAGAAATGGCAGCCTTAAATAAGAATCAGGCTTGGGATCTAGTGGAGTGTCGACTGGAAGAAATCCCATTAGCAACAAATGGGTATTTAAAAATAAGTTGAATGGAGAAGGAAAAGTGGATAAATACAAAGCTTGGATAGTAGCAAAGGGTTATTCCGAGGTTGAGGGAATTGATTTTGGTGAGATTTTTTCTTCTATTTACAAGTTAACCTCTATAATATTTTTGTTATCTGTTGTTGTTGCATTTGATTTTGAAGTAGAACAGATGGATGTGAAGACAACATTCCTACATGGGGATTTGGAAGAAGAAATCTATATGAGGCAACCATAAGATTACATTGTGAATGGAAAGAAGGAGATGGTATGCAAGCTGAAAAAGTCCCTATATGGTTTAAAACAATCACCAAGGACATTGTATAAAATTTTTGATAATTATATGTTGGGAATTGGCTTCACAAGAAGCAAAGAGGATCATTGTGTGTATTTTAAATTAATTAGTGATCATTTGATTTATTTGGTCTTGTATGTGGATGACATGTTGTTGATAGTGAACAACTAGGAGATTATCTAGGATGTGAAAACTCAATTGTCCTCTAAATTTGACATGAAGGATCTCGGTGCTTCAAATTTTATTTTGGGCATGGAAATTAAAAGAGATCGAAAAAAGAGGAAACTTCGGTTAAATCAGAGAAAATATGCCGAGACAATATTGCAGAGGTTTAATATGCAGGAATGTAAACCAGTCAAGGTTCCTATTCTTGTTGGTGTAAATTTATCTATAGATCAGTGTCCCAAGACACATGAAGAGGAGGAGGATATGTCTTGTTTTCCATATGCGCGTGTAGTTGACAATTTAATGCATGCAATGGTCTGTACTAGAACAAACATTGTACATGCAGTGGGAGTTTTGAGCAAGTATGTGTCAAAACTAGGGAAGGAGCATTGGACAACAGTAAAAAGGGTATTTGCGTGGCACCACTAGCTATGGATTGTGCTACCAAAGAAGACCAAGATTGGACATAGTATTGGATATACATGGCTTTGTGGATGCAGACTAGGCTGGAGATCTAGATCGTAGGAGATCTACAAGAGGGTATGTGTTTAACCTATTTGGAGGAGCAATAAGTTGGATGAGCAGAAGACAGGTTGTAGTGGCACTTTCAACTATAGAAGTTGAATACATGTGTAATATCCCTAGGCCGAACCCAATTGTAAATGTAAATACAAATGTATGTAAGATGGTGAGTTGTTTGATATCATTTTTGTATGCACCTTTCATGGCATAGTGCATGCATGTACTGCGTAGTAAAATGGGGAAGTGTGCACATTGCAGGATATCACACGCAACAACTTAAGTGCATGCGATTTTGAGGCCAGGGAGCCTTTGTGTATATGCTCTATTTTATAGGCTGGTGAGCCATTTTTGTGATGATTAGGATGGAGAGCCTAGATGTTAAAGGCCAATGAGACTATTTTTGTATATATCTAATCATTAATATAAAATACATCACTGTGCGCAGACTGACCACAATAAAAGAGTATGGGGGACTAAACTTCACTAGTTAGGGAAAGGGTGGGGGATAAAAGTTAAGGAAAAGGGGCTAAGCTAGGGAGCTTAAGCCAAAAAATGAATATTATATTGATATTTCTTAAAGTATAAAGTATGGATAATTATTTTATCCTAATTTCTAAAGATCAGGACAAGTGGGCCAAAGTAGCTCCCAACATGACAAGTGTCAAGTTTGGGACATGCATACATATTGTTTGGACTTAGTTCATTTTCGATCATGCTTTCCATAATTCCTTCCATCATTCAGCCATGATTCCATGAACATTTCACTCACGCAGTCAGTTATCCTTCATACCTTCGTGTCACTATACCTAAATTGGGATCCATAACCATAACTGTTGGTGTAGTTGGTTAGCTTGGGACCTGGATTGAAGAAGAGGATTGTTAGGCTCATGGGATATTGAAGAGGCGGGTTGTCAGGCCCATGGGATATTGAAGAGGTGGGTTTTCAGGCCCGTGGGATATTGAAGAGGCGGGTTGTCAGGGTCGTGAGAAATTTCTCTCTAGGTGAGAGAATTGTTGGTAATTGTTTCCTGAAGGTGATAAACTACAACTACAAGGCTCTGAGACTTCCTGTCCCACCTGTTGCTGAAGCTCGAAAAGAAAGTGGGGCAGCCGAAGGAATGTTGAGCAGAGAAGGGGCACACTTCTTGGGGTGGGACAGGCATATGGGGAATGAGGGACTGTAGGTTGTTAGTTTTATAGGCACCTTTCACAGAGTATTTCCTATTGTCTATGATCCATTAGCTTGGTTAGGAACCCATTTACCCGGGTGGAGTTTAGTCCCATCTTGGGGGTGACCCACTACTGAGAGTGATGAGCAATGTGGTCTAAGGCTGGGAGGTTCGTGGAAGGTCTGTACGAAGTTGGTGATATTCTTACCAAGATAAGTGTCAATTGTGTGATAAATTTACTTGCTTCATTATTATTTACGTGTATATTTTTATGGGTTTATCCTATTTGTGGTTATAATTGTTTGTATATTTATGGGTATTTCTTATATATGTTGCATGTATACATTTACTGTTATTTCAGT
>JZKD02S1674532.1:474213-488879 GCA_000966675.3 Picea glauca | reverse complement strand
CACTCAGCCTGGATGGGCCAAACAAGTTGAGTTGAAGAGAAATTTCACAGAGGATTGATTTTGAAGTGGCCAAATTTCAGTTTGTAGAGCATCATGGTAAAAAGTAACAACAACGACGCAAAATTGGGAAAAGCCCCAGTTTTTGTTGTTAAATTCTTGAGAAAATGGAGAAATTCGGCCAAGTGGTGAGATATTATTGGTTTAATATCTATTCTAGCAAATTAAGACCTTGAATTGGTTGAGTTTGAAGTTATAGTGAATCCATGACAGTTGGAGTGAGATTAGTAATTAAAATTCTCAATTCGTGAGTTGAGTTTGGGAAAAAAATGTTCCAGAAATGTCAAACCGCAAAGATTTGTTGTTGCAGAGGTTGAACTGGTGTTATCGGGGTGAAATTGAATGAATTTCATAGTTGCAGAATGTCTATGGTAAATTGGGGAAAAGGTTAGGAAAAAGCCCCAATTTCTACAGCGGAATTCACAAGGATTTGATGTGCATAAAAATGAATGTGCACAGGTGAGCACACTAAAAATGCATGATGAACAGTAACAAGCTTGTGATATGTAAAAATTGGGCATCGCACGGGAAAATGTTGGTGTGTGGGTGTGCGCACTAAATTTTGGCACCGTGCAGAAAAATGTTGGTGTGCGGGTGTGCACGCTAAATTTAGCATTGCGCAGTGCAGATTGATTGACGCATGCGTAATACTAGTGTGTGGTGTGCACACACAAAATAATGGCATGCGTGGTGTGTGCAATATTGGCAAAGTGTAGAGGAGTTTGGGTGGTGTGCACGCAATATGGATATATGTTGTCACGCAACAATTTAGTTAATGGTGCGCGCAGAGTATTGGTGAATGACAGGGGCGTACTAAAATTTGGAATGGTGCAGTGTGTAGAGTGAAATGAGCGCGAAATATCAGCACACGATACAGAAATTGCGTGTAATAGGTAATAGTGCAAGAACCAATTTTTTTCGCAGTGGATATTGGCAAGTGACACAAAAGTATTGTGCACCAGTTATTGGCACGACAGAGAAGTCATGCATAATGGTTATAGGTGCACGAAGAACAATTTACCTTGCGGTGTTGATGCGCATGCTAAATATTGGTGTACATGTTGAAATTTGTGCACGCGAAGTAGTTTGGAAGGTGAACAACAAGATAAAACCAATGAATTTCCATGACATTTTATACTGTTTGAACATCATCTTTTTGCAACGTGTTTTTTGAGGCCCTTAACATTTTTAGGTACTCAAAAACGATGAGAATAGAGTGTACCAAGGTACACTTTGTCTTTGCAGCTCAAATAAAATAGCTTGAAGAGATCTTTCTAATGGTGTAAATCATTCGTCAAATGGATCTTTTATGAAGAAGTTACAACACAAATAGTGGAGGGTAAATTTTATGACCCAACTAGCTTCAAAGAGCCATAACTTTATGCTCTGGAATCAGATTGAGGCACAGGAGAAATCAATGGAAATATATTGAGACATAAAAGAGAGTCTGAGAGATGAATTAAATTTCTTGCCATGTTAAAGGTATTTAATATGGAAAATAAGGTACATGTAGCATTCCAGACCAAAAACAAGAATTGGCCCAGAACTTTAGCAGGCTGTAACTAGAAGCCCTGAGACTAGAAAAAGGTGAAACTTGGATAGAGTGTCCATAATATGTATATGAAGAAAAAAAATTGTGCTCCTATGAAAACTATAATGGATTAGTTGCAAAAATTCATAATTACAGTGCAGAGTTGCTCCAAGTTGAAAAATGAACAGAAAAATTAATGGGAAATTTTTAAATAGCCATAACTTTCTCCTCAAGACTCACAATTGAGCATGGGTGTAGGCGTTGGAAAGGTGTTGGGAAGTAGAATATAATTACTCACCCAGAAAATTGATCTGTTCATTCAACATTTTAGGGAATCAGAAGAAATAATTTTGATATATTATTGAACCAGAGTGGTTGATATTTTTCATGAAAATGTGAGTTAGTTAGCCTGACAAAGTTTTGTTGGTTGCACATTTTTCAGAGTTAACAAAAAATAGATCAGATTGGGATCAACACATAGTAAAAAGGAATGGAAGAGGAAAAGGGGACTCACATCCAGGAATATGATATCAGAGGGATGGATGTCCATTTGGGCATTGAAGGAACAAACTCCAATGGACATAGAGAAGGAAGGGATGAAAACATGAATATGGCAGAGACCATTAAAAATTTGCAGAAGGATGTCCAAAGCCATAAATATGATAATGAAAAGATTATGAAATCCAAGGAGAAGCAAGAGGACCTCAACATGAAGTTATTGGAGAGCTTGAACATAATAGAAAAGAAATTGGATAAGTAGAGTGGGTCAATCAAATCAGGAAGTCACAGGTATCCTGATGAGAAAATAAAATCAAGAAGTGTTAGCAGACATCACCATCACTCCCCGAAGCATTCCAATAAGAGGTCACGCAACAAATCAATTCCATCCCCTGTCAGGAAGAATAGGGGGTCTGGGGTGGATGAACTACAAGGATAAATGAACAAAATAAAACCTCCTACATTTGATGGTGAGCACAAGAAGGATGAATATGGAGAGACATGGCTCTTGGGCATGAGAAAGTATTTTCAATTGCATAATTATTCTTCTCATGCAGAAGGTAGATTTTCTGTCTATCAACTCAAGGGAAATACATCCATGTGGTGGGATCAACTTGTGCAGGTGCAACACATTAAAGAGAAAAGTGTTACTTGGAGGGAACTCAAGAAGTATTTTGAAAAGAAATACTTGACTAAAATATACTATGACAAGAAAATGAAAGAGTTATTTGAACTCAATCTTGGGAATATGACCATAGATGAATATGAGAGAAGGTTTTTAGAACCGTTGAAGTATGTTTCTTTCATCAAGGATGAGACAATTAAAATTCATAGGTATTTGAGTGGATTGACAACATTCATCAGCGAAAAAATACAGTATGATTATCCCAAGACATTGGAGGAGACCATAAGGCAAGCTAAATGTCTATATTATCAACAGAAAGCAAGGCCAACTTTCCAAAAAGCTTGGGACGACAAAAATAAATTCAATATGGATCAGAGGAAGAAGGGAAATAAGACACCATTCTTTAGAAATAATACTTAGGGACAACCAACTTCTAGAGAACCCAGAACGATTAAGACAGGGGGTCAAAGTCCAAGGCAACCACCTATTCAATGTTGGGGTTGTAAAGGAGATCATATCTTCAGAGGTTTTCCTCATAGAGGTGAAAAAGTGATGATTGTTCACAATGTACAGCAAGATGAAACAATGGAGGACATGGGAAGAAATGTACCAAGGATCTATGCAGCCCTGGACAACAAACAAGCAGAGTATCAGTCACATATGATTGAAGTGGAAGGTATGATCAACAAACAAACCATTTCTATTTTAATTGATTCAGTAGGTAGTCATAGTTATATAGATCCTAAGATGGTGGAAAGTTTTCATTTTCCAAGAAGCAAGCATGGAAAATCTTGGTTGGTGCAATTGGCTACCGTAGAAAAAAAAAAGGTTAATGAGATGGTTAAGTCTTGTCTTATGGACATGAATGGATACAACACCAAGGAAGATTTGAACATCTTGTCTTTAGGTTCCTATGACTATATAATTGGGATGGATTGGTTGGATCAACATCATGCTATCCTAGACTGTCATAACAAGGAATTTAATTGCTTGGATGAGGAAGGGAACCTAAGGAAAGTGAAGGGAATTCCCAGGGAAATGACCATAAGAGAAATTTCAACATGCACAACTGATGAAATGTTACAAAACAAGGTGTCAAATATTTGCAGCACATATGGAAGAGACACCTAATGATAAGGTGCCAAATTTGGAAAATCATGCAGTCCTAGAAGATTTTGAAGATGTGTTCAAAGAGGTACCAGGACTACCCCCAAAGGGAGATATTGATTTCTCTATAAATTTAATTCCTGGAGCAACTCCAGTGTCAAAGACTCCTTACAGAATGAGTACACCAGAGCTGAAGGAGTTGCAAATGCAACTTGAAGAACTTCTGAAGAGGGGGTATATATGCCTAAGTGTCTCACCTTGGGGTGCCCTAGTATTGTCTGCATAAATGATTTTGGGGGCCAAATTTTGCTCATGGGCGAAATTAAGGGGCCTCCAATTTTTTATTGGGCGAATTTTTTGTATTAGAGTGATTTTTTTAAACTTATATCATTAGCCCGTAATTTAATTTAGGGGAAAAATCATGTACAGGGTTAGCCCATGTTTTTAGGAGGGATAGAGGAAAACAAATTATATTTAGCCCTTGAAATTTGGAGGAACAAGCTTCCATTAGCCAAATTTCTAGAAGTATGGGAATTTATGATAACTTCTTCGCCCTTCCATTTGGTAAAATCGGGGTTTATGGTTTAATTTTGCCCCGATTTTGTGGTATGGGCAGTGGGCACTTAGCACTAGGTAGCTACAACCTACAATCTTCCCTTTGCTTTATTTCCAAAGGCCATGGAGATTTTTGGATATCCCACATGGTATAAATTATATGGGATCTGAAATGCATTCCCCAGTTTACATCTTCGTTCTTATTTGAATTTCCCCTTTGGGGCTTGACGGAACGAAGGTTTACAAATTACGGTTTTACTCTTCTTCTATTACCTCTTATTTCCCCTTTGGGCCTTGAGGTTTACGGTTTTAGTATTTTACTCTTCGACTTTCTTCTGGTGGGTAACGGGTTACTCCCAGGTTCAGCCCAGGCACCAATGACCATATTTTGTTAGTCTTCCAATAGAAGAGGACCCCGCTCGCGGCTCAGCGCTAAGGCTTGACCACATTGGCAAACTCACATATCTGATTGATTCTCTACGTTTCCATCAAACAAGTGGTGTAGCCACAGCTTCAGAGAGGTGCTTACTGATTTTTCATTTGTTTAAAGCCTTCCTTTATATGTTCTACTGCTGATATTTATGTCAAAGTTGTGAAGAAACTCGGGGTTTATATCCCTCTTATTGTTCTGGTACATAGAGTTTCCATTGACTAATATGAATAACTATGTGATAGATTCTCTTTAGCTTATGATCAGTGATTCTCGCGTTTCCATGTGTATCTCAAATAATTTTTGTCTTTTACACAACAATGACTTCAAGGTTTAGAGTCTCTTCTTTATCATATATAGTATACCAATGTAACAATCCCATTTCAATATTTAAATGGTTGCTAGCAACAAACCTCTCACTACTCTGTAAAAAAAATACAACCTTCTCACTACTATTTGCAAGGTCTGACATTGATTCACATTCTAATTCCATACAAGATGTTTTAAATACTTCTCCTTCTAGCAATCTGTCACTGTGGTCTTATTGTCCAAGTTTCTCACAAAGTGCTCTTCTTAGTTTCCTATAGTAAAAGTTGCTCTCTTGTAAAAATATGTCACCCTCCTTGTAGTTGAAGTCATAATGTGAATAAACATGGAACAATGAATCAATTATCAGAGGGTATGAATAACAAACACCGAGGAGGCTTCATACCTGCTCAAAATTAATTTCAGGGCAATTATATCCCATTTTCCTTCGCTTAAAGCCTTCCTTTATCTGTTCTACTGTTGATATTTATGCCAAAGTTGTGAAGAAACTCGCGGTTTATATCCTTCTTGTTGTTCTGGTACTTGGAGTTTCCATTGACTAATATGAATAACTGTGTGATAGATTCTCTTTATCTTATGATCCGTGATTTGTGCGCTGTCATGTGTATCTCAAATTATTTTTGTCTTTTACACAACAATGAATTCAAGGTTTAGAGTCTCTTCTCTATCATATATAGTATACCAATGTAACAATCCCATTTCAATATTTAAATGGTTGCTAACAACAACCCTCTCACTACTCTGTCAAAAAAAAAAACAACCTTCTCACTACTATTTGCAAGGTCTGACTTTGATTCACATTCTAATTCCATCTCAGATGTTTTAACTGCTTCTCCTTCTTGCAATCTATCACTGTGGTCTTATTGTCCAAGTTTCTCACAGAGTGCTCTTCTTAGTTTCCTATAGTAAAATTTGCTCTCTTGTAAAAATATGTCACCGTCCTTGTAGTTGAAGTCATAATGTGAATAAACGTGGAAAAATGACTCAGTTATCAGAGGGTCCGAACCACAAACACCGAGGAGGCTTCATACCTGCTGAAAATTAATTTCAGGGCAATTACATCCCATTTTCCTTCACTTAAAGCCTTCCTTTATCTGTTCTATTGTTGATATTTATGTCAAAGTTGTGAAGAAACTCAGGGTTTATATCCTTCTTGTTGTTCTGGTACCTGGTCCGAACCACAAACACCGAGGAGGCTTCATACCTAGTCAAAATTAATTTCAGGGCAATTACATCACATTTTCCTTCACTTAAATCCTTCCTTTATCTGTTCTACTACTGATATTTATGTCCAAATTGTGAAGAAACTTGGGGTTTATATCCTTCTTGTTGTTCTCCTACCTGGAGCTTCCATTGATTAATATGAATAACTGTGTGATAGATTCTCTTTATCTTATGATCAATGATTCTCGCGCTGCCATGTGTATCTCAAATCATTTTTGGCTTTTACACAGTAATGAATTCAAGGTTTAGAGTCTCTTCTCTATCATATATAGTATACCAATGTAACAATCCCATTTCAATATTTAAGTGGTTGCTAGCAACAATCCTCTCACAACTCTGTCACTACTATTTGCAAGGTCTGACTTTGATTCACATTCTGATTCCATCTCAGATGTTTTAACTGCTTCTCCTTCTTGCAATCTGTCATTGCGGTCTTATTGTCCAAGTTTCTCATAGAGTGCTCTTCTTAGTTTCCTATAGTAAAAGTTGCTCTCTTGTAAAAATGTGTCACCGTCCTTGTAGTTGACGTCATAATGCAAATAAACATAAAAAAATGACTCAGTTATCAGAGGGTCTGAACCACAAACACCGAGGAGGCTTCATACCTGGTCAAAATTAATTTCAGGGCAATTACATCCCATTTTCCTTCGCTTAAAGCCTTCCTTTATCTATTCTACTGTTGATATTTATGTCAAAGTTGTGAAGAAACTCAGGGTTTATATCCTTATTGTTGTTCTGGTACCTAGAGTCTCCATTGAATAATATGAATAACTGTGTGATAAATTCTCTTTAGCTTATGATCAATTATTCTCACACTGCCATGTGTATCTCAAATCATTTTTGTCTTTTACACAAAAATGACTTCAAGTTTTAGAGTCTCTTCTCTATCATATATAGTATACCAATGTAACAATCCCATTTCAATATTTATATGGTTGCTAGCAACAACCCTCTCACTACTCTGTAAAAAAAAAACAACCTTCTCACTACTATTTGCAAGGTCTTACTTTGATTCACATTCTAATTCCATCTCAGATGTTTTAACTGCTTCTCCTTCTTGCAATCTATCACTGTGGTCTTATTGTCCAAGTTTCTCACAGAGTGCTCTTCTTAGTTTCCTATAGTAAAAATTGCTATCTTGTAAAAATATGTCACCGTCCTTGTAGTTGAAGTCATAATGTAAATAAACATGGAAAAATGACTCAGTTGTCAGAGGGTCTGAACCACAAACACCGAGGAGGCTTCATACCTGCTCAAAATTAATTTCAGGGCAATTACATCCCATTTTCCTTCGCTTAGAGCCTTCCTTTATCTGTTCTACTACTGATATTTATGTCAAAGTTGTGAAGAAACTCAGGGTTTATATCCTTCTTGTTGTTCTGGTACCTGGAGTTTCCATTGACTAATATGATTAACTGTGTGATAGATTCTGTGTGAATAACTAATATGGCAGTGATTCTTGCGCTCCCATGTGTATCTCAAATCATTTTTGGATTTTACACAACAATGACTTCAAGGTTTAGTGTCTCTTCTCTATCATATATAGTATACCAATGTAACAATCCCATTTCAATATTTAAGTGGTTTCTAGCAACAACCCTCTCACAACTCTGTCACTACTATTTGCAAGGTCTGACTTTGATTCACATTCTAATTCCATCTCAGATGTTTTAACTATTTCTTCTTCTTGCAATCTGTCACTATGGTCTTATTGTCCAAGATTCTCACAAAGCGCTCTTCTTAGTTTCCTATAGTAAAAGTTGTTCTCTTGTAAACATTTGTCACCATCCTTGTAGTTGAAGTCATAATGTGAATAAACATGGAAAAATGACTCAGTTATTAGAGGGTCTGAACCACAAACACCGAGCAGGCTTCATACCTAGTCAAAATTAATTTCAGGGCAATTACATCCCATTTTCCTTCGCTTAAAGCCTTCCTTTATATGTTCTACTGCTGATATTTATGTCAAAGTTGTGAAGAAACTCGCGGTTTATATCCTTCTTGTTGTTCTGGTACCTAGAGTTTCCATTGAATAATATGAATAACTGTGTGATAGATTATCTTTAGCTTATGATTAGTTATTCTCGCGCTGCTATGTGTATCTCAAATCATTTTTGGCTTTTACACAACAATGACTTCAAGGTTTAGAGTCTCTTCTCTATCATATATAGTATACCAATGTAACAATCCCATTTCAATATTTAAATGGTTGCTAGCAACAACCCTCTCACTGCTCTGTAAAAAAAAACAAACCTTCTCACTACTATTTTCAAGGTCTGACTTTGATTCACATCCTAATTCCATCTCATATGTTTTTTAACTACTTCTCCTTCTTGCAATCTGTCACTGTGGTCTTATTGGCCAAGTTTCTCATAGAGTGCTCTTCTCATCTTCCTATAGTAAAAGTTACTCTCTTGTAAAAATATGTCACCGTCCTTGTAGTTGAAGTCATAATGTGAATAAACATGGAACAATGACTCAGTTATCAGAGAGTCTGGACCACAAACACTGGGGAGGCTTCATAAATGGTCAAAATTAAATTCATGACAATTACATCCCATTTTCTTTCGCTTAAAGCCTTCCTTTATCTGTTCAACTATTGATATTTATGTCAAAGTTGTGAAGAAACTCGGGGTTTATATCCTTCTTGTTGTTCTGGTACCTGGAGTTTCCATTGACTAATTTGAATAACTGTGATAGGTTTAGAGTCTCTTCTCTATCATATATAGTATACCAATGTAACAATCCCATTTCAATATTTAAATGGTTGCTAGCAACAACCCTCTCACTACTCTGTTAAACAAAAAAAACCTTCTCACTACTATTTGCAAGGTCTGACTTTGATTCACATTCTAATTCCATCTCAGATGTTTTAACTTCTTCTCCTTCTTGCAATCTTTCACTGTGGTCTTATTGTCCAAGTTTCTCACAGAGTGCTCTTCTTAGTTTCCTATAGTAAAAGTTGCTCTCTTTTCAAAATATGTCACTGTCCTTGTAGTTGAAGTCATAATGTGAATACACATGGAAAAATGACTCAATTATTAGAGGGTTGAACCACAAACACCGAGGAGGCTTCATACCTAGTCAAAATTAATTTCAGGGCAATTACATCACATTTTCCTTCACTTAAATCCTTCCTTTATCTGTTCTACTACTGATATTTATGTCCAAATTGTGAAGAAACTTGGGGTTTATATCCTTCTTGTTGTTCTCCTACCTGGAGCTTCCATTGATTAATATGAATAACTGTGTGATAGATTCTCTTTATCTTATGATCAATGATTCTCGCGCTGCCATGTGTATCTCAAATCATTTTTGGCTTTTACATAGCAATGAATTTAAGGTTTTGAGTCTCTTCTCTATCATATATAGTATACCAATGTAACAATCCCATTTCAATATTTAAATGGTTGCTAGCAACAACCCTCTCACTACTTTGTCAAAAAAAACCAACCTTCTCACTACTATTTGCAAGGTCTGACCTTGATTCACATTCTAATTCCATCTCAGATGTTTTAACTGCTTCTCCTTCTTGCAATCTGTCACTGTGGTCTCATTGTCCAAGTTTCTCACACAGTGCTCTTCTTAGTTTCCTATAGTATAAGTTTCTCTCTTATAAAAATATGTCACCGTCCTTGTAGTTGAAGTCATAATGTGAATAAACATGGAACAATGACTCGGTTATCAGAGGGTCTTGACCACAAACATCGAGGAGGCTTCATGCCTGGTCAAAATTAATTTCAGGGAAATTACATCCCATTTTCCTTCGCTTAAAGGCTTCCTTTATCTATTCTACTGTTTATATTTATGTCAAAGTTGTGAAGAAACTCAGGGTTTATATCCTTCTTGTTGTTCTGGTACCTGGAGTTTCCATTGACTAATATGAATAACTGTGATAGTTTTAGAGTCTCTTCTCTATCATATATAGTATACCAATGTAACAATCCCATTTCAATATTTAAATGGTTGCTAGCAACAATCCTCTCACTACTCTATCAAATAAAAAAAACCTTCTCACTACTATTTGCAAGGTATGACTTTGATTCACATTCTAATTCCATCTCAGATGTTTTAACTACTTCTCCTTCTTGCAATCTGTCACCGTGGTCTTATTGTCCAAGTTTCTCACAGAGTGTTGTTCTTAGTTTCCTATAGTAAAAGTTGCTCTCTTGTCAAAATATGTCACCGTCCTTATAGTTGAAGTCATAATGTTAATACACATGGAAAAATGACTCAATTATCAGAGGGTCTGAACTACAAACACCGAGGAGGCTTCATACCTAGTCAAAATTAATTTCAGGGCAATTACATCCCATTTTCCTTCGCTTAAAGCCTTCCATTATCTGTTCTACTGCTGATATTTATGTCAAAGTTGTGAAGAAACTTGGGGTTTATATCCTTCTTATTGTTTTTCTACCTGGACTTTCCACTGACTAATATGAATAACTGTGTGATAGATTCTCTTTAGCTTATGATCAATGATTCTCGCACTTCCATGTGTATCTCAAATCATTTTTGGATTTTACATAGCAATGACTTCAAGGTTTAGAGTCTCTTATCTATCATATATAAAATACCAATGTAAAAATCCCATTTCGATATTTAAATTGTTTCTAGCAACAACCCTCTCACTACTCTATAAAAAAAAAACAACCTTCTCACTACTATTTGCAAGGTCTGACTTTGATTCACATTCTAATTCCATCTCAGATGTTTTAACTACTTCTCCTTCTTGCAATCTGTCACTGTGGTCTTATTGTCCAAGTTTCTCACAGATTGCTCTTCTTATTGTCCAATGCTAGATGATACAGGGATCGAACTTGAGAACAATAGACTTGCACCAATGTTATTGATTAACTGCTGGAAACCCTAAAAATGCCAAAATTATATACGAGCTGTGATAAAAATTCATAACTCTGGTTGTTCTAAGTCTGAAATGGGTAATATCCTGTAGGATAACTACAAAGTTTGAAGGGGAGACCTCAAAGAATCTTACAAACATTCTTAGAATTTCTCCCAAGATCATCTTTGCTTTTGTATTGGCTTAGAGGTTAGGGTGGTCTATCAATTAATTGCTATGATACTTGTCTGGATTGATTCTTGTTCATACTTCTATGCATAATCATGTTCAACCAAACTTGAAACATAAACCCCTATGACAGTCTTGTCATGCCAAAAAAATTCCCCGAGAAGTGCACATATCCTCTAGCATGGTAAGAGTCTAAGAGGATGAATCTACAACACCTAAAAATGATTCATTTTGAATCCAAAATTTAAGAAGGCGAGCTTATACAAGATTGCATGACGACTGTTTGATTAAATGCACAAATGCACAAATTCATTGCTTGCATAATAACTTTTACAGGGGGTGATTTATCAGCCCTGTTTGTGCATGATGAAGATGATTTATCAACCTCCTTATTTTCTATTTATTTATTCCTTACAAGTGCTTGGAAAGTCTGTTGCAACACTCCTTATACTGAGCCCATACAACCTTGATACTTGTACCCTTGTTCATCGAAAAATATGCATTCAATAATATTTCAAATAGAGGGCTATAATAAAGCTTGAAGATGATATACTTTGAGACACAAACAAATACCCTCAAGGTTGAATTTGTATGTTGATTTGAGGACCTTGAGTGCAAGTCCAAAAAAACTCTATTTTCTTGCCTGGAAGTTTGCATCACATGGCAAAAAACTTTTATTTTTCACAAGGAATTATTGCTTGAGGATTGTTGTATTAATGAAGGAAGTATTATATAGTTTATATAAGCTGAAACGAACACTTCAAACCATATCTCTACAAACAGGTTTTAGTTCCCTCAAGAATAGGGTTTTTTATCTTCATGTACACACATACAAACAAAGGATCTCTATCCAGATATGTTCTCAAAGTTTGAGTTGGGTGCCTTATTTGAGTTCAAGCAAGCTGTATTTTGTGTTGTTGCATCGTTTGTCATATCAATTATTTTTGAACAAGCTTATAATCAACATATCTCTACATGAATATTTGACTTCTTATTTTTGGAGCTCTCCCTTGTAATCATATAATTGATTCCCATCAATAGTATAATTGATAGTATGGTGATAAGGGGAACATTACAAGCCAGAAACATTGTTGCATATTCATTTACAGTCAGTCCAGTATTCACAGATTATTCACAGCATCCAATTAGACTCGACATTTTGTAACCCGAATCCAAGAATTCCTGAAGGAGAGCTAAATCAATCTTCGCTTGGAACATAGAATTGTTAGAAAGTTTGAATCTGGTTATGGTTATAAAGTGTTGAAGCAAGAACAAAACATTTCTTGGGAAGCCCCCCTAGAGGTGAGCCACATTCACCCTAAAGTGCAGAAAGATAGATTGAGGTGACGGTGGTCTATTTTTCGAGTTGCCCATCGATTTTATCTATTGTCAACCTTGCATATTCAGTAAGACAAATCGATTGGTAACAGAGACTATATTGGCCTGCCCACATGATGAATTGTCTGTAAGACTGCTAGAACTTGAGGCTGAAAGCCAATCTGGATCTGGATCTAAATCTGGGGCATCGTCTTCAATAGTGGCTTGATCATTTTTAAGAAGAGGGTGTGGAGTCTCTTCAATAGGATTCTATGCACCATATATTTCCTCGAATATTTCCACAATGGTAGCCACTGCTCACAATCCACATAACTCCATTGTCTACAAAATGCTTCAACAAAACCTACAAAATATTATATTTCTCCTTTGCTAATATTTTCAAACCATCACCTTGCATCCCTTTTGACACTTCATGAAAAAAAATTCATCATATCATCTTCATGAGTGATGCCAACGCTTAAAATGAACTCAATGAAAGATGCCATATGTAATATGACTGAATCATCACGTACACAAAAAATTGGGATTGACCTTGCATTGATATCTAGGTTCTTATGAGGAAACCCTGAGATATTTGAAAAATTAAAAGGATCATACCAATCGGCTTCTATGTCTTCAATATAAGGATGAAAATAAAAATATGAGATGAACAATGATCATACCTTATACCAATACCATGGTGGAGTCACTAAAATGAGCCTTTCTTCAAGAGCCTTCAAATTGATGGATGTGCTCACCTTTACGCCCAACAATGTCTTCAAAATCTATAACGAACAAAGGCTTTGTCCCTTCATGGAGTCACCATGTGAAGAAAGGTCTTAAATACAACACTCTCACAAATGTATCATGAAGGATAGTTTTCAAATTTCTAGGTGAATGGGATTTATCCCTGGAAACGATGCCAAAATGTTGCCTTCCAAATTGTACTTAATGATAAAATCCCTAATCCACATGATACAACTCAAGGGGAAACTATTTGGACGGTCACCAATATCACCTCAGTAACCTATCATCTTCACTTTAGGCCAACTCTCCTCCAGTGCAAGGGGGTATCCCTAGTAGGATTACCAAGTCCATGTTGATATTATGGTTAGGATTTGGACTATCTGATCAGCTCTTGTTGGTGCGCTGTCCTTGGAGAAAGGTGTGCTACCCCTTGTTTGGCTATCTAGCCTAGGGTTTGATTCCAAAGTGATTCTCTATCAAGGTTAAGGTTCTCGAAGGGTGGCTTCAGCCTATGGTTGGGTGACAATAGTGATATTGTCGATGGTTAAATGAGCACATCCAAAATAATAATCAGCCTCTTCCCAAAAAAATAGCCACCAAATTTATAGGTGGATTGAATGGTGCTTCTTTCTATTCTTCACACTGAAATGGTAATTAGTGGACACAATCCTCCTGGGAAACTCCAACATGCTAATGCCTTTTCTGACCAATTTTGAAAATGTTATTGGGTGGTCCAAGGACCAAAACCCCCAAACCCTAATGTAAGATAACTATACCATCTAAACCACTTATCCACCCATTGAATTCTCAATCTCTCAATGGTTTTGAATATTGGGGTGGTATCCTAATGTTTTCTCTTCTTTCTTATTGTCATTGTTCGAGTCTTTGAAGGGAACCTCTAGTTTTCCACCATTCTCGTTTTCATTACACTTGTAACATTTTATTTCCTACTTCCACATACCATCTGGATTATAGATATTACTACCATCACGCATATTAATGTATGGATTTGCACCTCTTTTCATTATATCCATTAAGATTTGCAGTATTTCTAGGTCTTGAAGCATATCACAATGTGAGGAGAAATTTGGGAAAAAGTATTAAAGTAGCTTCGTTCAAATTGAATATTCTATACTTGGTAGGAATTTTACTAGTTTTATATTATTTCTCTTGCAGGTTTCACTTTTGGCTTCTAGATCAATTTGAAATTTCAATTGTG
>JZKD02S1674532.1:430710-453346 GCA_000966675.3 Picea glauca | reverse complement strand
GAATAAATGTTGAATGCTAATTGATGAGTTTTTGTGCAAGAGGGCAGTTTTGGGAAAAAGAGCCCCACACTCATTCACCCCCCCTCTAAGTGTGGTAGGTGTGTCCAACAATTCCAAGACCATTTCACTTACGCAATCAGTTATCCTTCATACCTTCCTGTCACTATACCTAAACTGGGATCCATAACCATAATTGTTGGTGTAGCTGGTTAGCTTGGGAAATGGACTAAAGAAGTGGGTTGTCAGGCCCATGGGATATTGAAGAGGCGGGTTGTCAGGCCCATGAGAAATTTCTCTCTGGGTGAGAGAATTGGTAGGAATTTTTCCCTGAAGGTGCTAAACTATAGCTACAGGGCTTTGAGACTTCCTGTCCGGCCTGTTGTTGAAGCCTGGAAAGGAAGTGGGGTAGTCGAAGGACTATTGAGCAGAGAAGAGGCACACTTCCTGGGGTGGGACAAACATGTGGGGAATGAGGGACTGTAGGATGTTATTTTGAATAGGAACCTGTCACAAAGTATTTCTTGTTGTCTATGATCCATTAGCCTAGTTAGGAACCCCTTTACCTGGGTGGAGTTTAGTCCCAGCTCGGGGTGACCCACTACTGAGAGTGATGAGCAGTGTGGTCTAAGGCTAGGAGGTTCATGGAAGCTCTACACGCAATTGGTGATATTCTTACCAAGATAAGTGTCAATTGTGTGATAAATTTACATGTTGCATTATTATTTACATCTATATTTTTATGGGTTTATCCTATGTGTGGTTATAACTATCTGTATATTTATGGGTATTTCCTGTATATTCTGCATGTATACGTTTACTGTTATTTTAGTGTGAATCCATGCATTTACAGATGTATTTGTTTGTTTATGTTATATATATATATATATATATATCCGCAAGAGTTTTGTGTGTATATATTTTAATTGCATGCAGTTCGAAAAATGGATGTGGCATAACTCAGTTGGATGCTGGGTATGTTACAATATGTTCCGCAGAGATAACGAAAGTGTTCTCTTATGTATCGTGCCCCAGCTTGGGTGGTCGGGGACGTTACAATATGGAAGCCACTCATGAAAGTAAGGAAGCAGTATGGTTACAAAGATTGTGTTCAAGTATTGGGTTGGTACAACAAGCTGTAAGGATACATTGTGACAGTCAAAGTGCAATTTTTCTGGCAAAGAACCCGACTTATCATTCAAAGACAAAGGATATTGATATTCAATATCACTTTGTGAGATAAATGGTTGAAGAAATGAAAGTATTGCTGATGAAGGTGGACACTTTGAAGAATGTTGCAGATTTAATAAAAAAATATGTGAGCATTGAGAAGTTCTCTTGGTGTAGAGGATCCATGGGCATTGTCGCCCTAGATTGTTGACTATCTAACCCCCTGTAAGAAAAGAAAACAACAAGTGGGAGAATTTTGTGTATGTGTTATATTATTTGCACAAGTAGTAGTGTTTGTGTTTCACTAGGCGCACAGGGGGGTTTTAGGGGGGTTCAGTGGAGAGAAATCCCCCTGCACATGGGTTTGGGGGTAGCACCCCCAAGATTTTCTTTTGCCTCGAGAAACATGTCACATTTTTTCCTCATTTTTTCATGTTGCCTCAATTTTCATGTCCATTGTTGGGAGTTTTTTCAACAAATGGTTTTTTCCGATGGTTTTTTATTTTCGGTTAAGGAATTAGGGTTGTTGACTAATCTAGGTCATTCGGTTAGGGTTTTGGATGTCGTTGACTCCTATATGTATATTGTATTGTAAACAATGTAGAACTATGAATGAATATAAAATATGTTGGTTTTCCCAATTTGGGTTTCCAGGGGAAAAATCTCTGTGTAATGTTTGTATTTTCCATTGTATATTTTCTATTCTTTTACTGAAAATATGTTTGTAGTAAATATTGTGCAAGGTTAAAATCTACATTTTGTAGGTCTTGTGAAGACACCTATGCCAACTCTAGCTTGGTTAATTTGGATGGCTCCCAAGTGGTGACTACCACTAGATTTAAATGCAGCACTCTCTGATGGGTACTACTGTGTGTTGATTTAGGGATAGATATGTTGGTTTTCATCTGCCATGCTATAGGTGGGACCTTACTAGTGGACACTAGTGCCAGTTGTTGACAAAGTGAAACAAATTTTTGCATGGACTGTTTCTGCATGATCTCTTGCATAATAAAATTCCCTTTGAGTTCCTCAGCAAGGCTCATAATGGTTACATAAATTACTTTAAAAGTGCTTGGATTAGGTGCCAGTGTGGACTTGGTGGACTAAAAGGATACTTTCTCAAGAATGGGTGCAATTCCAGTCTGTTGCAATGACAGTGGGTTACATTACTTTTCTCTACCTTCAGGGCTCAGAGTTAACTTGAGTATCTTACACCATTTTTTATGAGTGGTGTTTTTTGATGGGTCCTAAATTCCTTTAACTCAACAGAAGGAACCAAACCCACCACCAAGGCCCAATTAGACTCTGCATCTTTTAATAGTGGAATGGTTCTCTAGATTTTGCAATCCGGCCAAAATAATCGATGGGCTTTACGTTTTCTTATGAAGGGTCTCTCCTTCAATTCAAATGTTCTCTTTTTTTTGTATTTTCTCTTAGGTAGGACTGATATAATATAAAGCCGGTATAAACCAACTAAGTGACAAAGTGGGGAACAAACTTAACTACTAGAGAAGAGGCTGATCTTGGGATAACCATTTCACTCTAGCATGAAGACAGTGATCGTCTACCACAGGACTAGTACTAATACGTTAACTGTGTGGGCATTCCAATTACTTAATGAGATACAATTTATTAGAAGAAAACATGTATGTGATAAAGAATGATAAGTAAAATAATTCACTCAACTCTAATCATCAATCACATAATAACACTATGATTAATCTTCATCATTAAATAAAGAACTGTAAAACATTGCATCAGATAACTTATCAATAGATTTAGTTCTTACTCGTTACTACATCCATTCATGAGACGAAATAGGAAATAATTCTTCTCCACATCCAATCATACACACATTTGATGAAAACACAACCTTGTCTCTAGTCCTAAAATGACTTCTCAATTAAAATAAGCTCAAAAATAGTTCTTAACAAAACAAAAAATGAGAGTTTCTTGCAACAACCATCGACCCTTAACTAAGCGGTCGATGCTCCTATTTATAACATAAAATTAACTAAAAATAACAATTGAAGTGCAGCTAAGTAAAACAAAATTCGCCATATGGAACTCTTTTCTATTAGTTTTTCTAAGAGTCATATCAAGATATCACTTAAGAGGGTGACTCTTCTCATACTCCAACCACTTGATGAACAGATCTTCGCAGGTGTTGGTGTATGGGAATATATGTTGTTCCATCGGGGCCGAGTGAATCTCTCTTATCTCTACTGCATGTGCCCGATACTTAAGTATATTGGCATTTAATTGTTCCAATATAGCCTGAGCTTTGATCATATGCTCCATAAATTGTCGCACCTGACCTGGCGCCATGTCTATCACCTTTGTTATTTCTTCGAAGCATGATGAGTCTTTCTCGATGTGGGACTTGACTATGTCGCGCAAGTCGACAAAATCATCGGGTGTGCCAAATTCAGGGAGTCCAATGTCTTTCATCACCCGATTGATATTGATCCATTTTTTCTCGCACTTGGCCCATTTCTCTTGGATTTCATGGTGAGGTTCCCGAGCCATTTTTTCCCAATACTTGGCTGATTTCTTTATGTGATCAATGATGCTCTCTTTTAACACCAGAATGTCGTGTTCTTCTGTATCTTGGTCCTGTTGGACAACACCGATGTAGTCGACTCTCTCCATGGCTTGTTGTGCTTTCTCGTACCACCGCTCCATCTCTTTTCACGTCGCAAGTGACATGAGGGTGTCTTCCTAGAGCTCAGATATCCTTGCAGTGAATAGGTGTTTCTCGTCTGTAAATTTTTTGTAGGCCTCCTATAATTCACTCCTTAGGAACACCGTGACCTGTGTAGTTTCGTGATAATATTTCTCCAAGTGGTGCAAATGTTTCAATTATATCAAGGAAGCGACCAACTCCTCTTCATCTCTTTTAGCTTTGTACAGGGTGGCATCTGTGATTGCCATCCCTACGCCGATGAGTTAGGATTTCTTAGCATGATCTTTGTTGATCATATGTTCCTCCGTAGTGATGAGAATGGAGCGATCTAAAGTGATCCTCCTCTTCTTGGTGGTTCTTTGGATGATAGCCTTCATTTTCTGGTCATAAGCTATGTCATGTATGTCGGCTACTTTGTCAACGGGTTCAGGGATTTGCTAATCTCCTCAGGTAAGTGTATTCCCCAGACTCCCGATGATATATACTTGTTCAAGACTGGGTTCTTGAACTTCATCCCTGTGTTTTGAAGGCTCGACTTCAGTTTGTCACTCATCGGGGGTTTGACTACTGATTGAAATTGAGGCGTCGGGGGTAGGCTCAGTACTTACTTGATCATCGATCATTGAGACACCAATTTCCTACTGTGGAGCTCCTTCCTTTGGTTCATTTGACCCTAGCTTGTCCTTCAGACTGTCCGCTTGGTTTTCTGGTGCATTGGACAACTCAGTGTCTAGGACACTCTCGGCTTCTTGCTCGTTCGGTGGAACCCCTTGAATTTGGGTGTCGAGAGCTAGGGAATATGTCCTCTCTGACTCCTTTTCCTCTTCTATATGTACGGGGGTCACAAGGGATACCTCTGGGCTCTCATCATCATCATATATTTTTATCAGCTTGCTTAAGGGGTTTGACGCACTGGTCCTCCCTGATGTTCCAACTGTCTCTCGCTAAGCCGAAACACCTGTCGGTGATCCGGTCGGTGGAGTTGTGAATTCAAGGTCATCTAAACCAGTAATTTCATCAGTGTCTATGAATTCAGGGCCTCTTGGTCCCTTTTGGATTTCATACAGGTTGTCGGTAGGGAGCCTTGTCACATTTATGAGGTCTGGGTCATCTTCCAACTGATCAATTATCTGATGCGCAGGTTATAACATGAGTAAACCCCTTTTCCGTGCGTACTGAGATATGGGGAGACCATACCTTGCACCGAGGCTACCTGGGGAATCTTTGTTGCTTCGACCACTTCCTGGGGAACTGCTTCTTTGACCGCTATCATTTCTTCTCTCGACCTGAGGGCCCCTTGATCCAATTGTTCTAGGAACATCGTATGTTCATCCAGGCTCATGGCTTTGAACCTGTTCATCCTAGGGTCGGCCATCCTTGCCACCACTTCATCCCAGTATTGGGAATTTTCGGTGAAGACCTCATCTTCGAATTTATAATGGGTGTAAGTCCAGGAGGACAACACTTGAAAGGCATGCTTCAAGATTAGACCCTTTGGGTCATGTTTGCGAAAATGGTCAGTCTGGAATAAGAACTCTAATTGGCTCAATCCTTCTTGCTTGGCTTGAGTGGTGTCCTTCACCATGTAGAAACCTACATGGAATCCATAAGGTATATATGTCCGCTTCTTATCTTTCACCAGTGTAGCATTGTAACCTTGCAGGATGGTCTAGTAGTAGATCTCTCCCACCACAAGTCAGTCAGGGACATGTGCAGGTGGGAGGTGAGGTGCTCCAGTGGCCCCAAATACCCTAATGTAGGTATCGCGTTTGTCCAGATACTAGTGGACAACCTTTGATATCATTGTTTTGGCTGTAGCCGATAGTCCCGATCATTATTTCGTGAAAAGAATAAAATAAATGTGCGTGATGAATTTATCAGAGATGAGGGAGTAGGATTTTGTGTACTTGTTCTCCCATAAGAGGTTGAAATATACATGGAATGGGAGCTCTATGATGTGCCATCTTAGGTTCATGCCGATGAAGACGTTCCTGGCACACATGACATCCAGCAAGTACAATTCCATGTAGAAGGCCGAAGTCTCCCCTTCTTTCAACGTCTAAGCCTATTGTATGTATATGCTCAGTTGTTTGGAAATGATGGCTCCCCAATTGATTCCACTCCTGGAAATAGCTACTATGTATGCTAGAGGCATCCATGCTTCCAAAAATTTGGAGCAATATTTCTCCCCATACAACCGACAGATGAGATCCATTAGTAATATGTATGGTTCTCTTGGGTTGGCTATTTGGTACCAGCCAGAAGTCCAGTTGGTGTATTTCTTATCTTCTCACCACCATGATGCCATTACCCGACTGGTGTCATGGTGCTCATAGAATTTCACGATGAAATCAATGTTCAGTCGCTCCTCCGGGTCTCTAACCTTGTAATATTTTTGGACTTCCACCGGAAGGAACACTCCGACACTCGCCATTATCATCATTAATCAAACATTTTTGTGTGTCTGTGTGGTCAATGAGCCACTTCAATATTTCTATGCAAGGGATCACTGGATTTCTTCTTGCTATCGTGTGTAGGTACAATTTCTGGATATTCAGAAAAACTTCATTGTCGAGCTTTCTCATATTAGGGTCGTTGTGCGGGATATACTCCAAGAATTCTTCCCGACTGATATTCTTGAAGAGTTCTCCCCAATGTGGGTGTATCGCCTTCATCCCTATGTTTGCCTATGTGTCTCCAAAGGCTGAAGGTTGAGTGAAATCCTTCTTGGTAGATTTCATGATGATTGGTTCCGACATTGCAAAAAATTCTAATTGTTTTGCGACCGCTGGAGAAGAGCTTTCTACTACCTCTGGTTCCTTCAGCTTGGGTGCCCTCGAAGATCGTCGAGTGCTTGGATTTATTAGAGGCATTGTTCCTGTAACCAAAATCAATCCTTTAGGGCCTACATATAGAGAAACACTGGATAAAAATGTATAAATAAAAAATCCACAGACTGGAACATACATGTACTGTTTTCTAAACCTGGTTGTTTGATACTCATTGGATCTCAGAAGATTTGAATCGCTCGACTCGCTTCTCTGGATGATCTGAAACTCCTTTGCACGTAGAATGGTTTATTTTAAAATGGCTCAAGAGAATTTAAACCAAGGAAGAACCTACCATGTCGCATCAACCATTTAGTCCGGGTGATGAGTGGAACTCGAACAAATCTGTCATCGAATCTCTGCAAATTAAATTCATCGTGGGTTGATGACGGAGGCGCAGAGGGTGATTTGTTCTACCAATAATTTTAAATGACTATTTTGATTCACACATGATGTAGCAACTAATGCGAGATTTGGTATTAATTAACCTTTAAAAGCTCAGAATCTAATCGTATCTAGCGCTAAAACATCACACTCTTTCTCGGTGGGTCGATTGGGGATCGAAAATATGTTATGGACATTTTCGCTGATATATTTTCAACGAAAACCTTAGACACCGATCGATTTCATTGTATGGTGCTGATGTGGAAAACTGACTCGGAGGTGTGACTTCGACCTGGGGAACTAAAAGTGGCTCGGGGTTGATCTAGGCCATATGTTTTCTCCAGTCGGGTGAAGACACGTGACGTTAAATATTAGTGAATTAATTCACACATATTAGTCGGAGTCAGGGCTTTCCTCAAGTTGTGCATTCTAAAATAAACCCAGGGTCGTCGATGCCGAAAAAAGTATCAGGGGTCGGCGATTGGGGATAACCCTATCGTGTATTTTCCTTGGATTTGCTTCTTCAAAAATTGTCGATGCCTAAGATCTTCGGGAATCGATGATCGGGGAAAACTCTTTAGCGTGGTCAAAATGTTCATCATGATTCGGTTTTCTCTGATCCCGATAAGCGTGTCAGGTATCGGCTATTGGTGATATCGTTTCCTTCTTCCTTAACATTTACTCCCTTTTCCTTTTACCAATGCCGAAGGGGATCAACTATCGGAAAGGTCCATGTGCGATACTTATCATGAAATAAAAGGTCCTTTCATCGATACCGATGAAAATTGACAATCAACGATTGAAGCTTTTCTGAGTGTTTCCTTTACACCTCTTAATTCCTTCCGATGTCGAATCTTGAGCGCATCAGGTGAAGTGTTTTGGCTACCAATTCCTTACTTAAGTGTTAGGCCCTTTTAATTCATGGGTTTTCATAAATTTAAACAAACCTGAAAATCTAATGAGAGTCAAGAGAAAAAGAAAAGACAAAACATTTCTCAAAAGGAAAATCAAATTTAGACAGTGCAAAGCTCAAGTGGTACCCAAAAAGTGGAAAATTGACATAGGATTTTTAGGGTGTGTTGAGTGCTGAACAAATGGTGACTTACTAGGTGAAAGGAGAAACTTTGTTCCTTCCTTGGGCTCGACTGATGAAAAAAAACTGATTAGGAACTTAACTAATTTTCATCAGAGCTTCTTTTACCCTTGCATTTGGAATTTCCCTGGTCGATGATTCTGGGCCTTCCTGTGTGGTTTTTTAACCTTTATTCCACCTTATTTTCCTATAACCTTGACTCACGCCTTCTTTTGACAAGAGTTTAGTAAAGCATTCATTGGCACTAGGCCTTTTAGTTACCCTCATTAATTTTCTACGGTGTTTCTCCGCTGCAAGCGAGCGTCCATAGCCCCGACGGAGTCACCCCGACTTCACAGACCTTGCTCCAATGCCAATGAGAATCCATATCCTCGGAGGAAATATCTTCATACCCTCTCCTACTATGCACTCATTTGATATAGTTGAATTTTATTTCAGTAGAATTCCCTGAGTGAGCAGGAGAGGAGGACGTCTATTATTTGCAAAAATATGAGGTGGTTAAGGTGAAAATTACTAGCTCTATCTTTGAGGTGCATGTAGTCCTTTCCATCTTACCATATTTCCCTTAAGGTTTTACCATACCACTAAGCAAACACTTCCGCATTTCTCCAAATTTTTTCATCTCCGCGGGTTAGAAAGAGAATCCCTTGAAACAACTGTAGGTTCCTCAATGTTTCTTGTGTTTGTATGTGAGCGTCGATTTAGGAAGAGATTTCACTATGTCACATGATTTGAGGTCAACCATTGTCTTTCTTAAACCCAATATTTCAAATCTCATAAGCACAATTGCAAAAAGATAAAACTAAAAAGTATAAATGCAAAAAGATAAATCGACGCATCTAAAATAAACACAAAAGATTCTATATATATACATATATATATATATATATATATATATATATATATATATATATATATATATATATATATATATATATATATATATATAATGAAAATATTGTTTTAGGGTCTGGCCATTCACTAGGAGAGCGTCAAGTCCACCCCTCAGTCTTCAAATTCTGCAGTCGATACGTGCCTAAACCAATCTTTCCGGCCACCTAAAAGGTCCAAGCCATAGATTCTAAAATTTAGAATGTTTTCCTTTAGGCTCATTTGCTCTGTCCCATTTTAGGACTAAGTCTCCTACTTCAAAATTCTTCTCTTTAGCCTTATGTTTACCAAATGACCTTTTAACTACATGCTGGTGGGATATGAACTTTGATTTAGCTTTCTCCCTTTCTTCTTCTAACATGAGTAGGGTGTCAATTCTTTGTTGTAAGACTGATAAGGGTTGCCCGCTGGACTCCTGAGCAAGTTGAAGGGATGGGATATATAACCCGTTCGGGAGAATGTGTTCTTGTATGTATACTAGAAAGTATGGGGAATTCCCTATAGCTTCCTTGGGTGTAAATCTATCTACCCATAAAATGTTATGGAGTAGATTATGCCAATTCCTCTAGTTGTCTGCAATTGTTTTCTTCCATATCCTCATTAAGTTCTTATTAGTTGATTCTTCCACTCTGTTTCCCTATGGATAATAATTTGCAGAGTACCTAATTATGATTTCTTTGTCTAGGGAAAACTCCATTAATAGGGTGGAATAAAAGTAAGCCACATTATCAAAAATAAGGACAGAAGGGACACCGAACCTTGTGATTAGTTGTTGTTCTATGAATTGGATTACCATATTCTCATTTACATGAGTTAGTGGGATGTCCTCAACCCATTTCGTGAAGTAATCGATGGCAATGAGTATGTACTTATGATGTTTTGAAGAACTTGGTGTAATTTCTCCCATGATATCTAACCCCCATTGCTCAAAAGGCCTAGAAATGGTCACCGGTTGGAGTGGGACCGCTGCTCTCTTCTCTCTCCTAGTGCTTATTTGAAAAATTTTACAGTTTCTAGCATACATGTGAGCATACTTGAACAAAGTGGGAAAATAATAGCCATCTCTCAATATCTTATGAGCGATGGTGTCTCTTGCAAAATTTCCACCGATAGGGCCATCATGGAGCTCCTTCAGAACTTTGTCTGCATCTTCATGTTCAAGGCATCTTAAAAGTAACCCATCTTAATTAACCCGAAAGAGTACTGAATTTATGAGGCGATCTTGTGTGGATTTTAACCTGAGAGCTCTCGTTTCCCTAGGGTTTAGGTTTTCTGGGCAACTCCCATGATGTAGGAGATAAGTCAATTTCTCATACCAAGGATCTTGTCCTGTGGAAATGTATGAAGCTTCACCACACCATAATGCCATTTCATTCTCCCATCGGAGGTCTTCATTTACTTGGTCTTGAGCTTCGGCTACCTGTTTACATAACTCTTGTCCTTTAACCAATTTAGCAGGTTTTATATCTAGATTAAATTCTTGGACTATCACCATCTAGTTCCCTCTTCTTTTCCCAATCTTCTGTTGATTAAATAGGGATTAGACTGTGGGGTGAGGCACGATTACTTTGGTATGGTTCTTGAGGATGTAAGATCTGAAATGTTTTACTACCTTATAAACCGCATAAGATTGTTTATCTATAGCCGGATAATTTAGTTCGGTCCCATGGAGGTTATTAATCATGAACGACATCGGGGATTCGTTTTTTTCATCACCCATCTAAGTTAATACTATGGCTAACGATTGGTCAGAGGCAAAAGTATAGAGGAATAAATCTTTGTTGAAATCGGGACTTCGCAGCACTGGGGCTTGAGAAATTGCAATTTTAATATTGTTGAAAGCCTTCTTTCCTTCATCATCCCACTTAAACTCAGCATCCTTATGAATCATTTTTTGTAGGGTTTTGATAGTTTCCATGAAATCGGGGGTGAATTTCCTCACAAAATTGATTTTCCTGAAGAACGACTGCATAGCCTTTTTGTTGTGAGGTAATGGAAGCTAAGTTATGGACTTAATTATTTCTAGGTCTATGTGAATGCCTGCTTGAGATATAATGTGGCCTAACAACTTACCTTCTTCGACACCGAAAATAGTTTTCTTAGGGTTTAAGGATATGCCATATTTCCCACACCTTTCGAAAATCTAAGTCAAGTGTTGGATGTGATCTTCTCTGTTCTTTGAATAAATATTCATGTCATCCAAGTAAACTACTATACACTTGTTGATTAGTCCCCAAAATTCTACGTCCATGGCCCTCTGGAAGGTCGCTCTTGCATTGATTAACCCAAAAGGCATGCGTTTGTAAGCGAAGGTTCCCCACTTGGTTTAGAAGATAGTTTTCAAGAGGTCTTCTTATGAAACTAGAACCTGGTTGTAACCTGAGAAGCCGTCTAGTAAGGAAAAAATTTCAGAGCCATACACGGTCTACAGGAGTTTCTCCATTGGTGGGACTGGGTAGTTGTGTTTTTATGAAGCTCTATTGAGATTTCTGAAATCTACACATAGGCAAATATCCCCAGACTTTTTCCTTACATGAACGAGATTTTCTACCCATGCAGAGTGTCTAACCTGGAAGATAATTTTGGCCTCGAACAGTTTCTTGAACTCTTGACACATGAGAGGCTCCAGGGATGGGTTTTACTTCCATATCTTCTATTAGAAAGGTTTTACTTCATGTTTTAAAGGGATAGTGTGTTGAATGATCTAGGTATCATAAGTTTTCAGATCTTGGTAGGACCACACAAAGACATCTTGATATTGTCTGAAAAGTTTGAGATAAGCCTTCCTTTCCTCTTTAGATATCATCTTATCGAGGTTTATGTTTTTTGGATTTTCTTGGGTTCCAAGATTTATGGTTTCATGCATGGGACAGGAACTACTGGTCGTCGCGTTTTTTGACCCCTTAAATATTTCTTTTAGGTCAAAAAGGTTTTCTAAATTAGCTATTCCCTTTGGTATCGTGTGAGACTTTGATTTATCAATTGACTGATTTGTATGAGGGTTGTTTTCCGTCGATTGTTCCTGGAATACTTCATCGTCAATGGCCAAGTCTTTAAAATTGTCTTGATTGGTCAGAAAGTTTATAATCTGTTCGTCTCCCTAAAAAACTTCCAATTAGAAATATTGTTGGGTACTGAGGGTTTGTAAAGAAGTTCTATAGTGAATCGAGAGGCTTCATAATCCTCTAGAGGTGATAGCCTTGAAGCAGTGGTGGCCAGAGAATCAACAAGAGTGTTTTTCACTCTGGGAATCGTTGTAATGTTGAAAGCTTCAAAATGTTCTATTAGCCTGTGCACTTCCTATTGGTAATTCTTCAGGTGTGGAGAATTGCAATGTATAGTATTCCTTATCCTTCTGACAATTATTTCATAATCTCAAAAAAAACTTCAATTCTTTGGCGTTTAAATCTATGGATTTATTTAGCCCCTGTACTAGAGCTTCATACTCGATGATGTTGTTTGTGCATTCGAACTCTAGTCTGTAGGACATGAAATGTCGTTTACCCTTCAGATTAATGAGGATACACCCTTCTCCTGACCCTTCTTTTGATTTAGATCGATCAAAATATAGGGTCAAAACTTGTGGGCAACATGTATCATCTTCCCCTTTCCTATTACTTTCCTCTTTTCCTCCTGTTAGTTCTGTGATTTCTAACGCAGGTTCTTCGCAGAAGAGGGTTTCCTCTGTCACCGTCGGCAATTCCTCTCAAAAAATTATTTCAATTTTTTGAGTAAGAGGGACATCAGATGAAAGAGGGGAGAATTTCCCAAAGTAGGAGTCACAGGAATAATTTCATAGCATAGGGAAATATGTCGATGAGGTTTCGTTTAGGGTTTCTAGGTCACTGACAATATGTTTTAGATATCTTTCCCTATCAATTCTGATCATATTTTTGTGCCCTTTTAATGGAAGCCAAAGGTGATCCCATTATGTGCTAAAGTATCTGTTTAACTTCTCAGAACAATCTAGGCTTAATAATAACCCGTAAGCTTCTGGGATATCTACAACAATGATGTCAATCACTTGCACAAATTTAGGATGTGTCGATATTCTAATCATTACATCTTTGAGTTCTACCATGACCTTTATCTGGGTTCTGTCTAATTGTATTACATGTTTATCACTTTTGAGAGGGATTGAGTTTAGTTTTTTTGCAAATAGATAGTGGCATAACATTATAGGATGCTCCTAAATCGACCAAACATTTTTGGAGGTTTATATTGAAGACTTCGAATGTTAAGATGAATGGTGGGACAAAAGGTTTTCCCTTCTTATCTTCAGAGCAAGCATTCACAGTTGGTTTATGTACTAGATCTATGGGAGTTAGATTTCTTCCCTGATCATTGCTTGTCATAGGATTTTCTACTGATTTCAAATCTTGTGACATGAAGTCTTTTTGCTAAGGGATTGTACATAGGTCCATAAGTGAAATATTATCCTTCAACTTCTTCAAATATTCTACTATGTTTTAATCCAACTTGGGCAATTCTCATGTACGGATGTTTATAGGGTTTCTTCGGCGAGAAAAAGGTTCTTTCGGGTGATAGGGACATGGTCTCCCTCCCAAAATTTGGGTCTTAGTAAGTTCATTTGAGATAGGTTGACCCCTACTTCATGTTTGCACAACTAAGACTTCTGCAAGTGGTTCTTGAACCTCAAACAGGTCATCAGAAGGCATAGCTAGGTCAAGATCCCATATCAACATGGTTGTGTCTTCTGGTTAAGAAATTTATTCCTGATCGATGATATTCATACTAGAGCTTTCTGATTGTTCGGTCAGGGAGACTTCATCTAGAAACGGGTTGGCCATTAAATTTAGGGCATGCACCCATTGAGGGAAGTCTCTTTCAAAGTGGTTTTCTTGATGATAAGTGTAGAAAGAGTCAGATGCTACATTTTCCATATCGATGTTTAGGTTGGCTGGGGGAGGTTCAATTGCTTTGAATGGTGAATTTATTTTAAAGAAAGGATTATAGGGCCTCTGGCCTTGATTTCCCTCCCTTGTACTTCTCTTCATGTCTATGATTTTGTTTGATAGCTTTTTGACCATGCGTTTTAGGTCCTCTATGTCCCCTCTTCCCTTTTCAAGAGCTTTTTCTATTTGTTTCCCTGGAGGTATAGTAAGAAATAGCCCTCTCCTAGGAGGAGGTTGAACTTATTTCTTAACTGAGGAGACCTGGCCTTCTTTGCATCCTTTCATTTGGATCTCTATCATTTTGGCTTCTTCAAAATTCTCAGCCATGGTTAGTTTGGCATCCCTCTTCACAAACATGGAAATAGAAGCTGGGAGAGCATTAGCATATACTTCGATTTGAAACTCATGAGTAGGTTTAACTTCGGGCTGAAATTTGTTTAAGATGGTGGTAAATATTTGATTAAAGTCTTTGACCCTTTCCTTCAAATTCATGGAGGCGGTGAACAACTCGGCCATCAAAGCTCTTGTAGTAGCTTCTTCTACAAATTTATCCAAAAAGTCTTTTTGAAACTTCATCCAACTAGTTATGGATCCTACCGGTAAGTTAAAATACCACATGGAAGCTGAATTCTCGAAAGTGTAGGGAAACAACCTGCAAACTACATCTTCATGTTGGATATTCATCGGCCTCATAGCTAGTATTAATTTCTTGATATGGTCTTCAGGTAACCCTGAATTTTCAGGGTCAAATTTAGGGAGTAACTTCTCTGGGTGTCGGGGAAGGTTATGGACTCGACCTGGGATGGACAAAGCATCTCTGGCCAACCAAGGTTGATTTTTCTGAGGTTGATTTCCCCTTTTTTCATCATGGTCTTTGTTATCTTCCATGTCTTCAGATCATGAGTTAAACCCTTCTTCTTCTGAAAACTCGTCGGGCTCAGAGAAGTTATCAGCTGGTGTTTCGGGGATTAGATTGAGAGGATGTTCAATTTCATTGAGGGATAAATCTATTAGGTCTTCTATTGTGTGTACGAAAAAAAATTTGGGGGTATCGACCACTGGTCTACTTACTTTTTGTCTTCGAGGAAGTAATGAATCTAAGGGTAGCGCACCGATCTGTCGGGCGTATGCTCTTGTGATTCTTATGAATTAATTCAATTCCTCATGAGGGAGAGCGTAAGGTATATCGAGGAACGAGCATTCTTCCTCAGGCTAGGGTGAGTTACTCATTTCAAGAGTACTCAGTGTGTGTGGGATGTCTTGGGAATGACTAGCCATGCATGTGGGATGTTTTGAATCTACATGCTATCTGAAATATTATGTAAAATATGAATTCATCCATTCATTCTTTGGTCCTCCTTCTAGCGCCAATTTTTTTGAGGGGTCCTAAATCCCTTTAACTCAAAAACATGAACCAAACTAGCCAATGAGGCCAAATTAGACTCTGCAGTGTTTAGTAGTGGAATAGTTCTCCAGATTTTACAATCTGGCCAAAATAATCGATCGGCTTTACGTTTTCTTGTGAAGGTTCTCTCCTTTAGTTCAAATGTTCGCTTTTTTTGTATTTTCTCTTAGGTAGGACTGATATAAGATAAATCCAGTATAAACCAACTAAGTAAAAACTTGGGGAACACACTTAACTACTGGAGAAGAGGCTGAACTTGGGATAACCCTTTCACTCTAGCATGCAGACAGTGATCAACTACCACGGGCCTAGTAGTAATACGTTAACCATGTGGGAATTCCAATTACTGTCTGAGATACACTTTATCAGAAGAAAACATGTATGTGATAAACAATGGAAAGTAAAATAATTCACTCAACTCTAATCATCAATCACATAATAACACAATGATTAATCTTCATCATTAAACAAAGAACTATAAAATATTGCATCAGATAACTTGTCAATAGATTTAGTTCTTACTCGTTACTGCATCCATTCATGAGATGAAATAGGAAATAATTCTTCTCCACATCTAATCATACACACATTTGATGAAAAAAAAACTTTGTCTACGGTCCCAAAAGGACTTCTCAATTAAAAGAAGCTCAGAAATAGTTCTTAACAAAACCAAAAATGAGAGTTTCTTGCAACAACCATCGACCCTTAACTAACTGGTCGATGCTCCTATTTATAACATAAAATTAACTAAAAATAACAATTGAAATGCAACTAAGTAAAAAAAAATTCGCCACATGATGCTCTTTTATGTCAGTTTTTCTAAGAGTCATCTCAAGATATCACTTAAGAGGGTGACTCTTCTGGTACTCCGACCACTTGATGAACATATCTTCACATGTGTTGGCGTATGGGAATATATGTTGTTCCGTCGGGGCCGAGTGAATCTCTCTTCTCTCTACCGCATGTGCCCGATACTTGACTATACTGGCACTTAAGTGTTGCAACATAGCCGAATCTTTTATCGGATGCTCCATAAACTGTTGCACCTCACCTGGTGCCATGTCTGTCACCTCTGTTATTTCTTCGACCCATGATGAGTCTTGCTTGGTGTGAGACTTGACTATGTAGCGCAAATCGACAAACTCATCGGGTGTGCCAAACGCGGGGAGTCTGACGTCTTTCATCACTCGATTGATCTTGATCCAATTTTTCTCTCACTTGTCCCATTTCTCTTGGATTTCACGGTGAGGTTCCCAAGCCATTTTTGCCCAATACTAGGCCGATTTCTTTATGCGATCAAGGCTTCTCTATTTTAACACTCGAATGTTGTGTTCTTCTGTATCTCGGCCTTATTGGACCACACTGATGTAGTCGAATCTCTCCATGGCTTGTTGCGCTTTCTCGTACCACCACTCCATATCTTTTCACATCGCAAGTTCCATGAGGGTCTCTTCCTAGAGCTCAGCTATCCTTATAGTGAATAGGTGGCGCTCATCTCTAAATTTATTGTAGGCCTCCTGGAATTTTCTCCTTAGGAACACCGTGGCCTGTGTGGTGTCCTGATAGTATTTTTCCAAGTGGCACAAATGTTCCAATTCCTTCATCAATGACAAACTCCTCTTTATCTCTTTTATCTCTGTCCAGGGTGGCATCTGTGATTTCCATCCCTGTGTCAATGAGTTCAGAGATCTTAGCATGCTCTGTGTTGATCATATGTTCCTCTGTAGTGATGAGAATGGAGCGATCTAAAGTGATCCTCCTCTTCTTGGTGGTTCTTTGTATGATAGCCTTCCTTTTCCGGTCATAAGAAATGGCATGTATGTCAGCTACTTCATCTAGGGGTTCGGGGATTTGTTGATATCCCCAGGTAAGTGTATTCCCCAGACTCCTGATGGTATATACTTGTTCAGTGTTGGGTTCTTGAATTTCATCTCTATGTTCTGAAGGCCCAGCTTCAGTCTATCTCTCATCGGGGGTTTGAGTATCGATTGAAATTGAGGCATCGGGGGTAGGCTCAGTACCGATTTGATCATCGACCATTGAGACGTCGATTTCTTGCTGTGGAGATCCTTCCCTTGGTTCGTCCGACCCTAGCTCATCCTTCAGACTGTCCATTTGGTTTTTCGATGCATTGGATAGCTCAGTGTCTAGGACACTATTAGATGCTTGCTCATTCTATGAAAACCCTTGATATTGGGTATCAAGAGTTGGGGAAGATGTCCTCTCTGGCTCCTTTTCCTCTTTGATATGTACGGGGGTCACAAGGGATAGCTCCGGGTTCTCATCATCATCATATATTTTTATCAGCTTGCTTAAGGGGTTTGATGCACTGTACCTCCCTAATGTTCTGACTATCTCTGGCTAAGATGAAACACTTGTCAGCGATCTGACCGGTGGCGTTGTTAATTCAAGGTCATCTAACCTGGCAATTTCATCAATTTCTATGAATTTAGGTCACTTGGTCTCGTCTAGCTTTCATACGGGTTGTCATCAAGGAGACTCATCATATTTATGAGGTTCGGGTCATCTTCTAGCTGATCAATTATCTGTTGCACATGTTCTAACATGAGTAACCCCCTCTCCCATGTGTTCTGAGCTATGGGGATACCTATACCTTGAGCCGATTTTTCTAGGATCGTCGTTTGTTCATCTGGGCTCATGGATTTGAACTTGGTCATCTTAGGGTTGGCCATCCTTGCCACCACTTCATCCCAGTCTTGGGCATTTTTGGTGAAGACCTCATCTTTGAATTTATCATGGGCGTAAGTCCAACAAGATGACACTTGCAAGGCGTGCTTCAAGACTAGACCCTTTGAGTCATGTTTTTGGAAATGACCGGTCTGGAATCAAAAATCCAATTGGATCAGTCCTTATGGCTTGGCCTAAGCAGTGTCCTTCACCATGTAGAAACCTACATGGAATCCATAAGGCATAAATTCTCTCTTATTATCTTTCATCAGGGTGGCGTTGTAACCTTGCAGGATGGTTTGGTAGCAGATCTCTCCCACCACAAGCCAGTTAGGGACATGTGTAGGTAGGAGGTGAGGTACTCTGGTGACCCTAAATACCCTAATGTAGGTATCGTGTTTGTCTGGATACCAGTGGCCAACCTTTGATATCATATTTTTGGCCGCAACTGATAGTCTCAGACACTCTTTCTTGAAAAGAATAAAATAAATGCGCACGATGAATTTATCGCAGATGAGGGAGTAGGATTTTTGGTACCTGATCTCCCATAAGACATTGAAATATACATGGATCAAGATCTCTGTGACATACTAGCTTAGTTTCATGCCAACGAAGATGTTCCTAGCACACATGACATCCAACAAGTATGATGCCATGTAGAAGGCTAAATTCTCCCCTTCTTTCGAAGTCTGAGCCTGTTATATGCAGATGCTCAGCTGTTTGGAAATGATGGCTCCCCAGTTGAAGCCACTCCCGAAAATAGCTACTGTGTATGCTAGAGGCATCCACGCTTCCAAAAATCAGGAGCAATATTTCTCCCCATACAACTGGCAGATGAGAGCCATTAGGAAGATGTATGGTTCGCTTAGGTTGGCCGTTTGGTACCAACCAGAAGTCAGTTTTGTGTATTTCTTATCTTCTCACCACCATGAGGCCATTACCCAGTCATTGTCGTGGTGCTCATAGAATTTCAAGACGAAATTAGTGTTTAGTCACTCCTCCGGGTCTCTAAGCTTGTAATAATTTTGGACCTCTACCGAAAGGAACACTCTGACACACTCACCATTGTCGTCATTAATACAACATTTTTGTGTGTCTGTGTGGTCAATGAGCCACTTCAAGAGTTCTATGTAGGGGAACGCTGGAGTTTTGCTTGCTACCATGTGCAGGTACGATTTTCGGATATTCGAAAAACTTCATCGTCGAGCTTTCTCATATCGGGGTCGTTGTGCAGGATATCCTCCAGGAATTCTTCCTGGCTGATCTTATTGAAGAGTTCTCCCCAATGTGGGAGTACCACCTTATTCTCTGTGTTTTCCTCTATGTCTCCAAAGGTCAAAGGTTGAGTGAAATCCTTCTTGGTAGATGTCCTAATGACTTGTTCTGACCTTGGAGAAAATTCTAATTGTTTTGCGGCCGTTGTTGAAGAGCCTTCTCCTACCTCTGGTTCCTTCAGCTTGGGCGCCCACGATGATCGTCTAGTGGTTGGATTTCTTGGAGGATTTGTTCTTGTAATCAAACTCAATCCTTTAGGGACTGCATACAGAAAAAAACTAGATAAAAATGTATATATAACAAATCCACAGACTGGTACATACCTGTTCTTATTGCTAAACCTGGTTATTTGATACTCATTGGATCTCAGAAGCTTTGAATTGTTCGACTCGCTTCTCTGGATGCTCTAAAACTCCTTTATGCATAGAATGGTTTAGTTTACAATGGCTCAAGAGAATTTAAACCAAGGAAGAACCTACCTTGTCACATCAACCATTTAATCTCGATGATGAGTGGAACTCGAACAAATCTTTCGCCAAATCTCTGCAACTTAAATTCATCGTGGGTTGACAGCGAAGGCACGAAGGGTGATGTGTTCTATCGGTAATTTCAAATGATTGTTCTGATTCGTACACGAAGTAGCAACTAATTCAATATTTGGTATTAATTAACCTTTAAAAGCTAAGAATCTAATCGTATCTAGCGCTAAAACGTCCCATCATGTTTCTTTCTCATTGGGTGGATCAAGGATCGATGATATGTTATGGGCGTTTTCGCTGGTATATTTTCGCCGAAAAGCTCCGACACTGATCGGTTTCATCATACAGTACTGACGTGGAAAACAGACTTGGAGGTGTGACTTGGACTTGGGGAACCAAAAGTGGCTCGGGGTTGATATAGGTCATACGTTTTCTCCAGTCAGGTGAAGACACGTGGCGTTAAAGATTAGTGACTTAATTTTCACATAATAGTCGGAGTTAGGGATTTCTTCAAGTTGTGCATTCTAAAATAAACATGGGTTCACCGATGCCGAAAAAGATATTCGGGGTCGATGATCAGGGAAAATCCTATCGCATATTTTTCTTGGATTAGCTTCTTCAAAAATCTTCGAAGCCGAAGCGCTTAGGGAATCGGTGATCAGAGAAAACTCTTTAGCGTGGTTGAAATGTTCATCATGATTCAGTTTTCTCTGATTACGATAAGCGTGTCAGGTATCGACTATCGGTGATATCGTTTCCTTCTTCCTTAATGTTTACTCCCTTCACCTTTTATCGATGCCAAAGGGGATCAGCTATCAGCAAGGTCCATGTGCAATACTTGTCTTGAAACATAACATCCTTTCGTTGATGCCGACGAAAATCGGTGATTGATGATTGATGCTTTCCGATTGTTTCCTTTACACCTCTTAATTCCTTCCGATGCCAAATCTTGAGCACATTGGGTGAAGTGTTTTGGCTGTTGATTCCTTACTTAAGTGTTAGGCCCTTTTAATTCATGGGTTTTCATAAAGTTAAACTAACCTGAAAAGGTAATGAGTTTTGTTGGGGAAAAACACCCTACAGACTAGCAAATAGAGTTCAGACTTTGCATGCAGATATGACCGAATAGAAATTACTTTCTACCTACATCCCTAGATTTAAATCCCCTTTTCTTAGTAAATGCATGGAAAGATCCCCCTACCTTGTTATCGATGTTTGATGTCGATCCTCCGTTGTGCTTGATTACTTGTTTGCAATACTCCTTCCAAAGCTAACCTGCATTCAAGACGAGCAACAACTATGCATGCATACTACTTATATACTCATGGGTTAGAAATGAAACATAAACTAATCAAACCATAAAAAGTTCATGAATTGGGATGGGAAAAGCATTCTCTTTATTACTTAAAATGAATCAACTTTACAAAAGCTGAGACTGGCCACCACTCCTTGATCCTGATCCTGGGCTCCTCTTCTTCTATCCTTCAACTGCTTTGCTTTAAATCTCCTTTGGCATTAGGAAAGGATAAAGGGTTGGGAAAATGGAATACATAAATGGGTAGAGTTTCTTTGCTATATTCTTCCTTCTTCCAAATGGTACCCCTACCCCTTCTTTTATAGGATAGAAGGAGCTAGGTATTTGGACGAACCCTCGGCCATGCATGGTTGGGAGTTTCAGTTAACTCACCCATATCTTTTTGTTCCGTCGGCAATGTTCCTTTTTTCATGTTTTTGTTGGTCCACGCGGGCTGTTTTGGGTTAGCCAGCATGTACACACGTGCAGTAATGGGTTAGGGCATGTGTGCCTTTACACAAGAGGATTTTCAAAGAGTTGTTCAACAGTGTTTTTGGCAAAGAGATGATATGAGTTGGCCTGATGCCAGGTAAGCATGTGTGGTGCAATTTAGGGTTATAATAGATGCCCACTAATGTGTGAGGTCAGAAGAGCATCTGATGGCTGAAATACATTACCAATCTTTACTGATGTGGTAAACGATTGAGCCCAAGGATCAGGAACCGGGAGGTGCCATCTTCAAAATAACAAATATCTCATTGAGGCGGGCATACCCATGCTCAGGATAAAAAATAGAACCATGGATACCAATCAAATACATTGTATATCCATGTCAAATAACTATAAAGAGTAGCCATGAACAATACACAACAGAGCTACATCGCGAAATTAGAAAGATATACATATAGAGTATCCATCTTCCATAAGCTGATTTGGCCCGATGGCTGGAGATGAGATCTTCAGATCTCGAGCTACAACTTCAAAATCTTCCAAAACTTGGGTAGGAGTGTAATATGACTGTATAACTGCACTACCCAGAGGTCTTCGATAGCTCATCGGTCATGGACTTGATAATCTTGATGATCGGACTGAAGGCTTCAGTGATTTCGAACAAGGACTTGATTGGATGTTTAGGATGGTCAGGTATGCGGACAAGAGACATTTTGAAGAGGGGTGAACTCAAGATTAGTGAAAAAATTCCTTAGACAATAGCATGACAAGTGATGAGACTCATGCAACATGAATGTTAATCATAATTCTACGAAGTAGGAGGCAATGCAAACTCTCCATATGTTTGGAAGAATAACCAAACGGTGGAGGACATAACTCTATATAGTGAGAACAACTTTTTAAGGTTATACTACATCCCATAGTCTAATGAACAAATGGACATATGTGCTTTATCCAAGGGCGACTCATTATGCTGCCAATAAAGAAAATACTTTTCCCTTCCTCTTTTTTGGGGTATATTTGATTTTTTTGTTCTTTTCGATAATTGTGGAAAAAGAATAAAGGAATATTACGTTACAA
>JZKD02S1674532.1:409860-429760 GCA_000966675.3 Picea glauca | reverse complement strand
TCTATTTTTTGACTGGCCTCTCAAGGAGAGGGGAACCAGTCAACTTCAGGACGTTTCCTGCGGGACCGAGTAAGATATTGAAACTGATAGCCAAGCACTGTGAGGCTGGGAATGATCGTGCGGGCTCCCAGGTACCCATCAGTAAGATCACTAACCTATCGCTGTAGGTGATATTATTACTGATTGGGCAGATTACCGGCTCAACAAATTTGCATCAGGGATCTCGCGCACAGATGAACTATGTTATCCAGTGCTTGAATGCACATAGTTTTGATTGGAGTACCACACTGCTCGAGTGCATGAAGAGGCAATTGACAAATTTCTAATAATAGACACAAAGGAAATTCGGGTTAGGGACGATTTTGTGTTCATTTTTCTTTGAGAGAGTTCTGAGCTTCAGTCCTCGGTAAGTAGTACAAGGACATCAGGCCTCTTTTCCTGCAGTGTGTAGATGGGCAGTATTGCTGCCATGACAGGGTGGTGGAAGGACCAATGATTCCTTCGATGATGACTTCTTTGCTTGGCCTTCACGGCAGATCCCTGTGATCGAGGATTACCCATATGCAGGGATAGATGTTTCTAGAGATCCTGAGATACCCGTGCCTCCTGGTGAGGAGCAAGGGGAGATGGGTAAGTCTCCACCTTTGTAGTTTTTTTTTTTGCATATGTAATTTTTATGTCATTTTTTGTATCCCAGAGTATTTGACGGGTATACGTTTGTTGCATGTAGATGTGGGACCCGTGTGACCTTCCAATTATGCACGGAACATGCGTCATCCACGGCCAGAAGCCGCAGCTACCGTTGTCGGGGGAGCAACAGTAGTAGCGAACCTCCCAGTCGGGGAGGCTGAGAGGGTCCTTAGACAAGTTGAGAGAAACTTCACTGCACTAACTCGCATAGTCCCGATGGCAAAGATAGAGGACCTACCGCCATCCATGTAGCTTCATGTAGTGGGGGCACCTCGGACGTGGGTCCAATTGTTTAGGCATTTATCCCATGCTGTAGACTATTATAATAGGGCTCATAGGCCCTGAACCTATTTATACTTTTTACGTACCACGAGCACTTATTTGTATATATTTTTTGAGGGCATAAGCCTTGTGACTCGTTATTAGTCCCATTTTTGAGGAAATTGCGTCCATCTATGTACTCTGGTTATTTTATGATGTTATATATGGTTTTTTGATCTTTTGTGTCGTATGGATCACGTGTGCAAAAATGTATTTACATGCTTACGTCAATGTTCTTTCATATGTGTGCAAGATGCCAATCTAAATTTGATTAGCTAGAGTATCTGTAATTTGGTTTAATATCCTAGGAACATGAAAATATGTAATATAATCAAAGTTTTGTTCTAAGAGATGTACCCTAAGGAATCTTCGGTGTAAAGTTGGATCATGAACCCGGTATACTCTGTTTAGCTGTGACACAACCAGTTGAGCGTCGAGATAGACCCGAAGATGAGAGATATCCAATGACAAGGCATCACGAAGCAACTTAATAGCTGCACTATACTCGACGACATTATTTGTGGTGTCACCTAAGCATATACCTCTGGAAGATAACAACTAGCCCTGAGGTGTAAATATTACCCAAGCTGCGGAGGCAAGCCTCCGAGTGTGCCAACTAGCACCATCTGCATACCCAATGAACACCTCGAAATCACTTGACATCTGTCAAATTGACGAAAGATAACATCAATGACATGTCCATAACACTTAAAAGAAACTAAAAAGTAATAGTACAAAGACTATACATATGTTACAAAAAGTTACCCACAGTGACCTGTTTATGAGTAATACTTCTTGAGGTAGAGCCCATTTCTAGGCTTCGCCAAAGAATTCCCTTCAAAAGCAACCAAATGATAAGCACCCTTTTTTAAAACCTCTTTTATGATGAAGGGTCCGAACCACATGGGTTTGAATTTTCCTGCCCCCAGGGGGTCCTTATCTTGGTCATAGACTAGGAAAAGGTCACCTTCAGAGAAAACCCGAGGACGAACGAACCTATCATACTGACACTTGAACTTATGTTTGTGAGCCTCGTTGGCTAGGGTAGCATCACGGTGCTTCTCATTGAGCTGCTCAAGGTGTACTAACCATTCTTCAAGTGGAGAAGTGTCTAGAAATAATTGTACTACCAATTTTAGAGATGGGATCTGACATTCGATGGGCAAGACTGCCTCCAACCCATAAATGAGTTGAAAAGGTGAGAAACCGGTTGTATTCTTAAAAGATGTTTGGTAAGCCCATCATGATGAGTATAACATCAAATTCCAATTTGACTTGGATGAGTTGATAGTTTGTTGTAGAATAGTCTTAAGAGTTTTGTTTACAGCGTCCACCTACCCATTGGCTTGGGGATAGTAAGGTGATGAATGCTCTTGCCATAACCCAATATTTGATGTTAATTCGGTCATCATTTATTTCTGAAAGTGACTGCCATGGTTAGTAACAATCTCTCTCAGGACGTCGAACCTTGCTATGATCTAGTTGAATAAAAAGAGATTTGCAGTCTCTCCATCATCTTTAAACGTTGACATAGCTTCGACCCACTTAATGAAGTAGTCTACAACGACAATGATATAGCGGTGCCCCCTTCCTAATGGGGGGTTGTAGGTAGTGTAATAAATCCCTCACTTGGTAAAGGGACCAACTGTGATGACAGGAAACATAGGAGAGGGATGTGCCCTCATCTTCCGAGAGAAGACTTGGCATGGATGGCACTTCTTGACCAGCTCTATACAATCTTTGATAAGCGTTGGCCAGAAGTAACCTGCTAGTAGAATCTTCTGGGTTGTTGCCAACCCAGACAAATGACCACCACAAGCTCTGGTATGGCAATCATTGAGCATGATGACTGCCTCCTCATGTGTGAGACATCGACGTAAGATGCAGTCTACACCTCTCTGATACAACGTATCATTGAGTATGAGATAATTCTTATCCTGATGGCGTATACGCTGACGCTCATCACGAGAAGAAGAAGTGGGGAACTTCAAAGTCTGGAGATAGATAAGTATATCTCCGTACTAGGGATCTGAATATGTGATAAAAAACATATCTCCTCAGCTAGCCGATTCTTCACGCCCAACGCCATCTGACTCAACTGGAAGCTCTGAAATAAGCTCTGCGAAGACCAATGACTTTATGGACTTTGCTGAAATGAAGTCTAAGTCAAATTCCTGGAGGATGACTATCCATCTACTGATTTTTCCACCTATAACCTGTCATGTCAACATGTACTGGAATGGATTCACAACAACAATGATGGTGGTCTTGCGAAACAGAACATAATGATGGAACCATTGAATAGCATGAACTGCTTCCAACACAAGTTTTTCGATATGAGAATAATTAAGTTTCGGTCCTACGAGGCCTCTTATTAGGTAATAGATCATGTATTCTGAGAACGAATCATCTTCCTGAACTAAAACTATGCCAATAGTTGACTTTGCGACAGCCAGATATAATAAGAAATCTTTGTTATAGTTAGGTGGTCGTAGCAAAGGCACAGTTGTGAGGGCATGTTTTAATGCGTCGAAAGAGCATTGAGCGGCTTCTTCCTCGTAAAAAGGAACGTCTTTCTTTAGTAGGCGCATAAATCCCTCGGTAATTTCGGCATAGTTGGTGATGAAGCGTCGTAAAAGTTCGCCTTGCCTTGTAAACTCTAAAGTTGAAGAACTGTGCACGGGGGGGCAATTGGATTATTGCCTCCACCTTGAGAGGATCGACCATGATCCCTGTTGTTGATACGATGAAACCTAACAAACGTTCTGAAGTTACGCAGAAGCTTCACTTGTTTGGATTCAAGTGAATCCTAAAGTAGTGACAGTGTTCGAAGATTAGTCTAAGGTGTGTAGGATGATCTTTTCTCTTGCGAGATTGTGATGCTAAATAATCTAGATAGGCCTCGACTATATGCTTGAGATCATGAAAAGCAAAAGACATGGCCCGCTGGAAGGTGGCTCCAACATTTTTAAGACCAAAAGGCATCTTACGATATGCAAATGTACCCCATGGACAAATGAATGTCGTTTTGTGTTGGTCTTCGGGTTTGATTTGGATTTGATTATATCCCGAAAACTCATCCATGAAAGAAAAGGCTTCGTAACCAGCACATTCATTAATGATCTAGTCGATGAACGGTGTTGAAAAATTATCTTTGGGACATGCCTTGTTCAAATCATGGAAATCGGTACATACACGAATCGTGCCTTGTTTTTTATTGACCGACACAGGGTTTGACACCCATTGACTCAAATGGATAGGATAGATAAAACCTGCCTTTAACAAGTTCTCAACCTCAATCTTGATGGTTGCTGCTCTCTTGGGATTAACTGGATGAAGCTTCTGTCAAACAGGCTTGGCATCAGGATACGTTTTGATTTCATGTTCAACTATTTTGGATCTATACCTAGAATTTCTTCATAAGACCAGGCAAAAACATCCCAGAATTCTTTGAAAATATCTGTGTAGATTTGAATCTTTTCGGGGGAGCAATCTGCTCCGACAAAGACGTTCTCCATGACGCCAGGGTTTCTAGAGATGTTGATTGGTATAGTTTCAGAAATAGTTTCCATATTTCCCTTAGCATAAATTTCATGTGTAGCTAAGAGATTAATAGGACATGGCTGATCTCCCATCATGGTCACGGTGAATTCTCCTGCTTTGATTCGGCTTAAATCTGGGAGAAAATATGATCTATGATCAAGATCTTCCCAAGGTTTGTCTGGACTAGTCATTGCTTCGATTACTGCTTCATCAGAAGGCAAGACTAAGTATAACAAATTGACATTAGTGAGAGAACCCTGAGCCCAAATAGGCTCTAGAAGTGGATCTAACTCTTGTGCAGGAGTCAGATCAGTGTTAGCTAAATCTTGTTGGACTAAAGAGTACGCTACTTCAACGACAAACAAGGGCATGGACATGTCGGGGTGCCCTGTCTCATCCATCGTGGCTGATGGGGAAGGAATAATCCATGGATCCTCGAAGTAAGTCATGCGGAACGATGAAACTTGAAAAATATCAACCTTATGGTGATTAGATATAAATTTTATATCGCCCTGCGGAGGTGGGTAATCAAAGGTACCCATCAAAGATGGGCACAAACCAAATCCTACATTGACGACACCTAGTTGAGGATTATCAATCATTGGGACCGTGGATGCCCCCAAAGCTGGGTCAGGCCTAGAGAAAGACAATTGATCGATGGTCACTATCCGGCCCTTGTGTGGAAACAACAAGACCTGGAAAACTGTAGCAACCACAACTTGCATAGCGTAAGTCCAACTCCACCCTAACAAGAGGTTATAGTCAAGGGGAGCATCGACTACCTCTACTTCGACACACACGGTCTTCCCTCCTAACTGCACGGGGAAAGAAGGAACAATTCCATGTGGTCAGAACAAATGACCATCGAAAGTAGTTAGGAGAGTAGGTGATGGAGAAAAAATGGGCTGGTCAATAGCCTTCCAACATGCCAATGACATAACGCATGTCGAGGCACCCTCGTCGACCACCATGTGGAAGATATTCCATGTAAAAGTTTTTGTGGGGTAAGCCACTACTATTTGAAATGCTACATGGTAAGGCAGACGAGGTTTTAAGTCGGTTGTATATAACATGATGGTACCCAGATTACAAGTCTCAATAGAGCACAAAGCGGTTAACAAAGATTTCCTTTGAGAAGGGAAACTTTGGAGGACTTCCAAAGCAGACATCGCACAAGGGGTTTGTGATAAATCCTCCACCACAGAGTAGTTCTGGGCAGCCCTTGCATTTGGGTTATGAGAATCCTTTTTAAATGCACCTTTTGGAATGCGTGTCATTGTTTCTCCCAACATCTTCTCAATATGTAGAGGAAGAGATGGGAGGTAAGCTTCTTTTCCTTTCTCAGAAGCGCTTGGTTTACTATAATCGTGTGCTCTAGTTGATATGAAAGCATCACCCCTAACCATATATACGTTCGCGGAAGAGGGGTTGTTCAGAGGTGGGCAGTTTTATTGGCTACCCCCTTCCGTACTTGCAGAGGCTTGAGTTAGATTTTGCCCATGCTGAAATGGGTTCATCAACACCACCTGTTGTTGCTGCGTGAAAAATTTTTGGGCCTCTGTAAGTCAAGGAAATAGATGGGTCGGGTGGTATTCCACCCACAAGTTGCAAGGATACCTCGCCTTCAATTTTTTAGTTTTTTCCCCGCCAGCATTATCATTGGGTTTTTTATCCCCCTTAACTTTCTTTCGTTGTTTTTTCTTCCCTTCAGGCTACTAGGGGGCCTTTGGGTTAGTCGACTGCACTATGTGTACCTCCGACGTTTGGGTAGGGGGAGAAGCCAAAGCAGTAGTTTGGTTGGCTTCTGTGTGTTGTATGGATAACTATTGCAATTTCTTTGTCAATTGCTCAGCGGGCTTGGTTTGTGTTGAACCAAGGATACCATCGGCATGCGGTCCAACTCTCTGTCTAGTTTTATCCAATATTGAACGTGGCGCATCTGGAAAGATGTTGTATAATAAACCGGACTGAGAATAGATGAGCTCAAACTGTTGAGCCCTCATGATGGCATCTTCTTCAGAGAAAAACCTAGATGTCGCGACGTCTTTGGATAATTGCGAGACCAAAGACTTAAGGAACCATTCAAGCAGGAATGCTAGTAGGACTGGTACTTTGATTAAACTCTTTTGGCGTCTCCATTCTTGGATGTGATCAGAGATATGGTCCGTTGTTGTCTATTCGAAATTAGCGAGCAGCTCTGTGCCAATTTCGTATCTCACGGGTAACTGGAAATGGTTAAGGAAAGCCATCGCCAATTCTCCAAAAGAAGAGTATCTTGAGTGATCGAGCTCAATGTACCATTTCAAGGCACTCCCAATGAGAGTATGTTGAAACAATCGCAACTTTACGGAGTCATCTTTCAATGAGTTAGATGAGCACCAAAGATGAAAGGTAGTCACATGATCACTTGGATCTTCGTTAGGATTGGCCTCAAACTTTGGAATGTCTGAAGGAAACTTTGTCGGCATAGGCGGCCAATGAAGATCATGACAAATGGGGTCATTCAACAACCTCATCAAATCTGGCATGTTTAAAGTCGCCAGGAAAGGTAGTTTGGGTTGCTACTGATAACCTGGGAAAAAGGGTCCTGGAGTTTGACTGGCACCAAGTTGCCAAGAAAAGTTTGGCTGCTAGCCCGAATTCTGGTAGAAACCATGGCCCTAGCCAGTGTAAGGATTTTTCATCTATGGAGACATCATCGGCTGATTTCCCAAATAGGACATGGATTGTTGGGCATGCATTGTATTCGAAGAACTTTGGGAAGGATTACCCCATGTCGGTCCCGTAGGGATAGGCATAGTAGTTTGTCTGGGGTTCCATTGATTGTGGAAATAATTACCCCAGATCGACATTCCGAAGGAGGGAACGGATCCTTGTCCTGAATTCCAAGGTCCTGATAAGTTTTCCCCCTTTGCAGGAATAGTACCCTGCCCAGGAGTAGATTGTCCAAAAATGGGGTTGCCCCCAGCTGGGAAAGCGGCTGACGAGAAGGTGTTGTTACCAAACGTTATGTTCCAAGAAAATGGTGTCGAACCCACCAGCATGCTATGCAAAGGTGGTCCTCGACTCCCCACTCCGAATAAACTATTGTGTGTAGGTTTCCCGACAGATTGCTGATGCGAACCACTAAGTGAAGGGGACGAAGGAGGGATATGACCTCCTGCATAAGGAAAAGCGTTAAAAGGGGCAGGAGTGCCCCCGATGTGACCTTGCAGAGGAGGACTAGAGCTCTCTTCCCCTAGACCCAAAGTCTGTAAAGTGGAGTAGTATAAAGTGGAGTAGGATAGTACAGGAATTGTACCCGAACTAGGCATACCGTATGAGAATAGAGGGTCTGTCGCACTAGGTGTGAAAGTAGTTGTGGCCACCACCAAAGACGGGTTCGGACTACTGTGCGAAGTAGTTGCGGTAGAGACCATGGTGGCTTGGACCGATGAGGGTAGGTTAGGAGATGACTCTCCTGTGGTGACAACCGTGGTGGGAATTGAATAATTCCCGGAAGAAGTAACATCATTTGTTTCCATTGTTGTGTGAGGCACTGTCTAGCGCTCATGAAATTGAATTGGTATAATAAAAGGTTCTAAGAGATTAGTGGTTGAGATTTCAACTAAGCCAAGAGCGGTTGCTTCAAGGTTCAAAATGGTTGATTCCTCTGGGGGTTGTTCGGGCACAATGGTTTGTAACCCGGTTGCTTCAAAAGACCCTTGTTGGTCTAGATTCCACCTTAATGGTGGCGGGGGTGGCTCTAGTGTAACCGGTGGCAGGCCAAGAAGCCTTCATGACCAGTGGTGTTCGGGATTCTCCACTGTGTGAGAAGATCCAAGACACTCTAAGGTAGTCTAAACACTCAAAAGTAACACACACTAAGAAAAAAGTCCCTAGAAGATAATACAAAAAAACACTAAATTAATTGGAAGAACAGTTACAACAGCCAACACTAGAGAAACTTACCGGTGCAAGTGCAACTCGAACACAGAAGCACCCTTTGGGTATACTATGCAAAGTGTGGCCCGATGTCTATCCTAGGTAGCGTGGTATACCCCCGCAGTCACCTGTGTATGTCCCTAAAAAATATTGGCAACTATATTGCCAGCACGCGAACAGTCACCAGGCGGGTACAGTCGAAAGTCGTGTAGACCACAATGAGCAGGGTATCGAGCCCGAAACCTGTCAAGGGTATCGAGAGAAAATGGTCCGGAATACAAATGAGGATATCGAACGGATTCGAGACCCACGAAGCCCCGTGGCAAATGAAAACGATAGAATCCCAAAACAATCCCTCTATATGTGTTCTCCACTACGATTGGTCCGGCTTTGGAGGGGTTATCTCCGCTACATTTTCACACGCAACCTCGTGTTTATCCCCTATGTTAGAGGGGGGTTCCAGATAACTTCCACGAAACTAGACTTAGACACTCCCTACTAGACTTAGACTCCAATGTTTGATTTTAAATGGCCTTGAAGAGTTTCCTCTCCAACCTAATCCAAGGCCCTAGTCCTGAACTAGTTTCTAAACCCTACAAATATAAAAGTCTAGTAGATTATAAATTTAGCATTAATTTTATGGATTTGTCTTACGTCAAGGGGTATGAGGGTGAAACTGATGATGTGTAAAAGACGAAAGCAAAAAATGAATAAAAAAGATGGAAACAAAACTTTTACTGAATGCAAAATTTCAACAACTTTTCAAAAGAAATATTTTTTTAACTTTTCTAAGATTTTGGACAGCAAACTCAAAGGAATTTCACTCGACTATGAGCTACTTATAATCTAAGTGAACAAAAAAAACTTATGAAATAAAAGACTTTTCCCTAGCTAATGATGCAGAAACACACTCTTCAACCAAAGAAGAAAATGAAAAGAGATTTATTTATTTATTTATTTAAGTGCTAGTAAAGAAAGAAAGGAAAATACCAACAAGCAAAAAACCAAGAAAAACAATTTTGGCTTAAAGCGCAGATCACAAAGAATCAGATTAAAATATCACCCAATAGCAATTGTAAGAACAATGACTCTCACGCTTGTCTAAAAACCGTAAACAATTTATTTTTTATTTTTCTGACAACGTTTTAAATGAGAAAAAGTAAGCTAAGGGTAAAAATAATCCTAAGCTACTAACTATTCAAACAGAGATTCAAACACTTGAGAGGAGTACTTCCTATCAAAGGAGAGGATGGTTGCCTCACCTTTAACAAAAAGTAGCCTGTACAAGCATGTGAATGTCACTCAAACAGCACGCATGCGAACGCGTGATGGACAACAACAAAGGGCGTGTACACGGGAGTTGACCTTGTACAGGCTGCACATATATCTAAAATCTAAGAAAAAATGAATACAGACAGACCAAACTAGGAAAAGATCTCTGGTATTGATAACTAGGATCCCTTGAAGGCTTGGATACTCTTTCTAATAGAAAAACAAATAATGCAAGGGAAGAAATAATAAGGCAAAAAAAATCTGAGATAGGACCGTTAGAAAACAAGACTCAGACATAATTCTAGAAAACCCCCTGAGAATATGTGATTCTGACAGGAAGAGGAGGACTGCATCTGAGGTTCTCTGAACTCCTACACGCTACTGCTACCTCTACATCTAGCGTTCACACATGGGCTGTAAGAGGATAGGGAGAGGGTACACGTCAAGAAAAAGTCAGGGCGTGTACCTCTATGAGTCCCAAAAAACACAGTCAAGCAAAAGTCATGGAAAGTTGGTATGGAAAACCAGACTCCCTGCTAGCTCAGACTTTACAGAAACAAAAAGAAAAGACAGGTAAGAAAAACTAGTCTTTAAACTACCCAAAAACTAAATAAAATTCCAGGAACCCTAAAGAGTTACTCCCTAGTATGGTCATCAATTCTGTTGTTGGGGAAAAACACCCTACATACTAGCAAATAGAGTTCAGACTTTGCATGCAGATATGACCGAATAGAAATTAATTTCTACCTACATCCCTAGATTTAAATCCCCTTTTCTTAGTAAATGCATGGAAAGATCCACCTACCTTGTTACTGGCATTTGATGTCAATCCCCCGTTGTGCTTGATTACTTGTTCGCAATACTCCTTCCAAAGTTTACCTACATTCAAGATGAGCAACAACTATGCATGCATACTACTTATATACTCACAGGTTAGAAATCAAACATAAACTAATCAAACCATAAAAAGTTCATGAATTGGGACGGGAAAAACATTCTCTTTATTACTTAAAATGAATCAACTTACAAAAGCTGAGACCGGCCACCGCTCCTTGAACTTGATCCTAGGATCCTTTTCTTTTGTCCTTCAACTACTTTGCTTTAAATCTCATTTGGCATTAGGAAAGGCTAAAGGGTTGGGACAATGGAATACGTAAATGGGCAGAGATTCTTTGCTATATTCTTCCTTCCTCCAAATGGTACCCCTACCCCTTCTTTTATAATCTAGAAGGAGCTAGGTATTTGGACGAACCCTCGGCTATGCATGGCCAAGAGTTTCAGTTAACTCACCCATAGCTTTTTGTTCCATCGACAACTTTCCTTTTTTCATGCTTTTTTCGGTCCACGTGGGTTGTTTTGGGTCAGCCAGTGTGTACACGTGTGCAGTAATGGGTTAGGGAACATGGGCCTTTACACAAGAGGATTTTCAAAGAGTTGTTCAGCAGTGTTTTTGGAAAAGAGAGGATATGAGTTGGCCTGATGCCAGGTAAGCATGTGTGGTGCAATTTAGGGTTATAACAATGAGATTCAAGAGAACAAGCAAAGACAAAACATTTCTGAAAAGGAAAATCGAATTCAAACAGTGCAAAGATCAAGTGGTACCCAAAAAGTGGAAAATTGTCATAGGATTTTTAGGGTGTGTTGAGTGCTCAACAATGTCTTTGGGGGCATCTTATTGGGCCCTTTTCCTTTATCTTCTTCCATTGAAGCGTCCACACCTGTCCACTTTCCTATAAATTATTTCCTCTTCCCTTGGGATGTTGCAACCTATTGTTTCTCAACTACCTTTTCTTTACCCTTATGTTGGGCTTGTTCTTCCTTTTTCTTCTTTTACCTTTTCTTCATTTAGGTTTCCAATGCTCTAATTCATTCTCTAGAGTGAGCCACAAGTCCTCTGGCTAGTCAACAACTACTATCTTGATATCAACATCAGTGATATAGAAAGGAAGCATCATAGTTTATGATTTTTGATTTCAAATGGGGCATATAAAAACATTATGAAATGTATATAAAATTGAAGGTAGTATTCATGCCTTTCCATGATACTATGCATCATGCAGGGTTCCTACATGACTGTGTGTTGAATTTCATCAAGACATGTCTCAAAGGAAGAGTTGTTTTCGACCTAGATGCACCTATCCATGTTATGCTAGAGTTTTAGGAATCTATGTGCCAGGAATGAAGTTAAGGGTTGTGCGTCATAGCTGTGATTTGTTGGGGGTTTCCATAGGAAGTACATGGAAAGAAAAAGTATAATATCGATATAATGAAACTCCGTACAAGAATCCTGCACTTCGAGAAAATATTGCATGAATTCATTCAATAGATATTGTTCCCATGCCATTGTAATTCCCTTGACATAGCGTTCCACGATGATGACTACCCCTAATGGGAACTCATCCTTGCGACACTTGCACATCATTTTGCATGAAAATACATGTGTGGTGAATTAGACTTTTCTATCGTTGATTTCTATGATCACCACCCCTTTGGATCCCCAACGATTTCACTACTTGGTGTAGATATATTTGTGTGCGACGCCCTTAGCCTTGATTATTTCAACTGGATTATCTCCTTATGTGCGGAGGCATGTGACTTAATTGAGTGTATCAACATCAATTTGATATGGTTGATAAATCTTGAGGACTTCCCTATGCTGGAAAGTAAGTAAAAGTTGTATGCATTGGTCGACGAACTAGTTGTGCCTGAAAGGTGGGTAATCTAGTAGGAACATTATGCCATATTTCTCTAGATTATTTTATGTTGAAGTTTGAGTAGCTTTGGAAGATATTCTTAATTTATCTATATTGTATTAGACCAAGTTAAAACCCTAAAGAATAATATTATGTTGTATTTGTAAAGTCATCCCTATTGTGCCTTTGTAAAATCCGGCCCTATTGTGCCTTTATAAAAGTTGGCTCTATTGTGCCTTTGTAAAATTCAAATGTAAATTAGAAATTGTAAAGAATACAAGTCATCCCTAACCTAATTAAAGGGTGACTCAACTTGTATTTATAAGAGGCTAGGTGCCTCACTTGAATAACACACACAACACAAGTTTTCTCTCTCAAGGAAAAGTGTGCAAGTTTGAGGAGGAGATCCAACCACAGAGTAAGGGTGTTTTGGTGAAGGGTTTTGGTTATCTCTTGGAGTCGTATCTTGGTCTAGTGGTGCGCTACCTTCTGGTTAGGGTTTCTAGTCTATCTTATGATTATCTTTTGTTTGGTGAGATATCTCTTGAGAGAGACATTGTACTTGTTGACAAATCTATATTGAAGAAGATTTACTAGGTTTTCTCCCCCGAAGATGGTTTCCCAGGATAAATCTTGTGTATATTTTGGATGTATTTCTTTTAGTAATCCTTATGCATGCAGTTATTGATTTAATAGTTTAAATTTAAAGAATACTGAATACACTTAAGTGCTTAAGCAAAATTTTAACATGGTTTCAGAGAGGGCATGAAAGAAGCCGTTTTCATATTCTTGAAGAACTCACTAGGTAAAATAAGACCATAACAAGACTCTCCTAACCCTAGCACATCTTTTATGTGGACCAGTTTTGTAGTTTTTACAGTTTCAGAAAATTAGGGTTTCTGCATAAAACCCTAGGTGATGACATCACCCCCTTTCTGAAGGGCATTGGTCAAGATAAAGTCATCAAGGAGTTCACCTATGGAGGGATAATCTATTTCTTGGATTAGAATTCCAAAATTATCAAGTTGAAAAATCAGGGTTTCCTCATAAACCCAAGATCAAGACGTCTTGGTAGCTGCATACTAAAGTTGGAGCAGTTCACTTTAGCATAGCACACTCTTTGGTAAGTTCAAAACCTTTCTTTGAAAAGTTTTTATTTTCTTATTATATTTCCATCCCAAGGAAAATGACTTCCAACACTAATCTTGATGAGAATCTTGAGGGTGCTAATAAATTCTGAGTATGGAAGTATAGAGTGATGCTCATTCTAGAAGAGAATGATCTAGAAGATTTCATCAAAGAAGAAGTTCCAGAACCAGAGGAATATGTGGCAACGGAAAAACACAAGAAGAATTTGGTCAAGGAAAAGAGAATCATTGCTGATTGTATCAAGGATCATTTGATCCCTCATGTCTCATCATTGAAGAATCCAAAGAAAATGTTTGATGCCCTATCTCGATTATATGAAGGCAAGAATATCAACTAGAAGATGACGTTGAGAACACAAGTCAAGAGTGTAAAGCTGCATATTTCAAAAACCATTCAATCCTACTTCATAAGGGTGTCTCAAATAAAATAACAACTTGAACCCATTGGAGACACAATTGAAGAAGTTGAATTTGTAATGACTACATTGAATGGTCTCCCAAGATCTTGGGAATCATTCATTCAAGGAATCCGTTCAAGAAGAAAGCTAACAAAGTTTAGCAAACTATGGGAGGATTGCACTTAGTAAGAAGCTAGATTGGAAGCAAGAGAAGAGAAACTAGGTGATGAGGAAAATCAAGCTCTAGTAGCTCATGCAAGAAAATGAAAGAGAAAGAAAGAGGTTCACTCACACAAGAAGTCTCATGGGTTACAAAAGACACACAATTTTAAAAAGGATTACTCAAATTAGAAATGCTACATTTTTCATAATATGGGACACATTGCAATAAATTGTCCCCACTCAAAAGATGAGGTCAAAAAAGGAAAGTATAAAATACATCATGCTCATGTCACGGAAGATGTTGAACCTGATCAAGAGAGAGACAAAGAAGGTGACTCAAGTGAATAATACGTATTGATATCAACTCTTATAGGAACAATTACTCATGGAAGTGACACATGGCTTATTGATAATGGTGCTTCTAAGCACATGACAGGTTGCAAGGATTCCTTCTCAGAATTAGTTCAGAAATATTCACCTCACAAGGTGAAGGTCGGTGATGACTATTAGTATACCATTAAAGGAGTAGGAGAATATTCTTATAGATTGGAGTCCATAAAACCTATGAAGATGAAGGATGTTTTGTATATACTTGGTTTGAAGAAGAATCTCCTTTCTATCTTAGCATTCAATGAGAAATGATTCCAAGTTTCTTTCATTGATGGTGAAGTTCTCATGTGGCCAAGAGGAAAATCTATTGATGATGCTATAGTGATTGGTGTTCAAGAAGGATGTTTATACAAGTTAAAGGGACATTCAGATTCAACATTAGTACACAGTACAATTACTCCAAGTGAGCTATGGAATAGAAGATTTGCTCACATACATTACAAATCACTAGCGATCGTGAGCAAGATGGTGACAGGTTTTCCAAAAATCCAAGTGAATCATGAAGGGATATGCAAGGGATATGCACAAGGAAAGTACGTGAAGAAAACATTTTCAAGCAATGATAGAAAATCCAAAGGAGCCTTGGACATCATAGATCCAGACGTGTGTGGACCAATGTCAACCACTTCACTTAGTGGGTATGTATATTATGTTTCATGTATTGATGATTTCTCACGTAAAACTTGGATTTATTTTTTGAAAGATAAAAGTGAATTATTCAACAATTTCAAATAATTCAAATCACTTGTTGAAAACCTTTCGGAAAAGAAGATAAAAATTTTGAGATCAGATAATGGAAGAGAATTCACATTAGATGAATTCAAGGCATTATGCAAGGAAGTTGGGATTAAGAGGGATCTATCTACTCCCTACAATCCTTAGCAGAATGGTGTGGAAAAAATAAAGAACTGAACAATCATGGAAGCAATGAATGCCATGATTCATGGTCAAGAATTACCGATGCATCTGTGGGTAGAAGTTGTTAGGACCGTTGTATATGTGCAGAACAAAAGTCCCCACCTTGTACTTGGGAACAAGAAACTAAAAGAAATGTTTACAGGAGAAAAGATAGAGGTAAACCACCTAAGGATATTTGGATGTCCAATATATGTGCATGTCCCCAAGGACAAGAGATCAAAGTTGGACCCTTCAAGAAAGAAGGGTATATTTGTTGGATATAGTGAGACATCGAAGGCATACAAAGTCTACATCCCTGGTCATTGGCATATTGAGACTAGAAGAAATGTAACCTTCGGTGAGGATGCAAATTTCAGTATATCAAGACAAATTCATTCAGATGAAGTCCATGATGAGGAACATAAATCTCCTAGAGTTGCAGATATAGATGCAGGCGATGATGTTGTACTAGAATACCATGATATGGAAGAACCAGAGATACCTGCAGATTCATCCTGAGATATGAATGCCAAGAAGAAAAGACCAACTTGGGATCAAGAAATTATTCAGTATGCAGAGAAATATGGTGCTCCAAATGGATCCTTCAGAGAAAGCAAGAGACCATGACCATACTCTAGTTACATGGCATTGCTAAGTGACATTATTGATGATAAGTCTATCGGTTACTAAGAGGTTGCATAGAAGAAATAATGGAAGGATGCCATGATTGAAGAGTAATAGTCCACTATAATGAATGGTGTTTGGGATGTGGTTCCAAGACTGAAAGAGAAGACAATGGTAAGTTCCAAGTGGATTTACAAGACGAAGCATTCAATAGATGGAAGTGTCGAGAAGTACAAGGAAAGGTTCGTGGTACGTGGCTTCTCATAGAAAGAAGGAATAAATTATGAGGAGACATTTTATCCTATGGCGAGATACACTTCAATTAGATCTATACTTGTGATAGCTATAGTAAGGAATTGGAAGGTACACTAGATGGACGTGAAGACAACTTTTCTAAATGGTGTAATAGAATAGGAAGTGTATGTGGAGCAACCACAAGGTTTTGAGATACATGAAAGTCATACACATGTGTGCAGATTGACGAAAGCCTTGTATGGATTAAAGCAAGCACCTAGGGCATGGTACAGTAGAATTGACAGTTTCTTGATAAGCTTGGGATTTACCAAGAGTAAAATAGATTCCAACCTATACTTCAAGGTTGTGGATGGTGGGACAACTATATTACTGTTATATGTGGATGACATGTTTCTAACTGGAGATGAGAATATCATCACTGAGAGTAAGAGGAAGATTTGTACAAAGTTCAAGATGAAATACCTAGGTATGATACATTATTTCTTAGGTCTAGAGGTATGACAGAGACCGAGTGATATTTTCATTAACCAAGGAAAATATGTTCTAGATATTCTGAAGAGATTCAGAATGATGGATTGTAAATCCATGCCTACACTAATGGTGGAAAATCTAAAGTTATTGAGTGATACATCTTCATAGACAATGGATGTCTCCATGTATAGACAGATGATTGGTTCATTGATGTACTTAAAAAACACAAGGCCAAATATATGTTTTGTAGTGAACACATTGAGTCAGTATATGGTTGAGCCAAGACGTGTTCACTTGATTGTAGAAAAACATGTGATGAGGTACCTGAAAGGTATAATTGAATATGGATTTAGACATGTTTAAGATCTTTATATAAGCTTGCAAGTCTTTACCGATTCAGATTGGGACGATAGTGTTGCATACTAGAAGAGTATATCTAGATTTTTCTTCAGTTTGGTATCAGTTATGATATCATGGTTTAGTAGGAAGAATATGAGTGTGGCACCCAGTATAGATGAGGCAAAGTATGTAGCATCATGTTCAACTAGTAGTGAAGCAATGTTTCTTTGGAAGTTTCTTATACGATTGTTTGACTCGAGTTAGAGGTGACTTGTATCTGGTGTGACAATTAAAGTTGTGTGAAGTTGTTAGAGAACCCAATGTTTCATGAAAAGTCCAAGCATATCAAGATCATGTACCATACATCAGAGATATGGTGCAGAAGGGAGCATTGAAGCTGTAGTATGTAACTACAAATGAGAAGATAGTAGAGGTGTTGACCAAGCCTCTGTCGAGAGTGAAGTTTGTGTACTTCAGAGACAAGATTGGTGTGGTCCAGATGGACTTCTCTAGTAAGAGGGAGTGATGAGTTACACATGTGAATCCGGGGCAGCATCTTTAGCGTGTGGCAGTAGAAATGGGTAGTCATTCACGGGCACGCTACTGACTGTGGCACCGGTTAGCATGACCTCGCACAAGCTCAGCAGATGCCGAGATTTCGGGACGACGAGTTTCCCATATTTTCAATATGGAGGGCCAACCTATGTGGTTGGAGGTGTTTCCTATCCTTGGGATAGATGAGTAGTGTGTGTGCACTACATCGCCTAATCCTTGTGATTATATGCCTGGTCACTATGCATCGAATTCCTGGTGTTCCAACCAAATGTTACTAGTTCTTTATGAACTAGATTCCAAATTTTGTGTGAGTTGGCGAGTTACTAGTTCTTTATGAACTATATGCTAGATTATGTGTGAGCTGGAGAGTTACTATTTCTTTATGAACTATATGAAATATTATATGTGAGTTGATGATTTACTAGTTCGTTATGAACTAGATGCCAAATTCCGTGTGAGCTAGCAAGTTGAAGCAGCATGATGACATAAATCTTGAAAGGATGATGAGACCCTGGATGCATGACATGGTTACAAAATTTCTATAATATGTATTTGTGGAAAGTAAAAAATTCAATGGTCAAGTCTACAGAAGTGCAGAAGCAGACACGATGATCATGCCAAAAGAATACCTTCATTTCTAAGAGTGAGTGTTGAAGTTTGACTAGCTTCGAAAGATATTCTTATTGTATCTATATTTTAATAGACCAATTCAAAACCATAAAGAATAATATTATGTTGTATTTGTAAATTCATCCCTATTGTGCCTTTGTAAAAGTCATCCCTATTGTGACTTTGTAAAATTCGCCCTTATTGTGCCTTTGTAAAAGTCAAATGTAAATTATAAAGTGTAAAGAATACAAGTCGGCCCTGACCTAATTAAAGGGTGACTCAACTTGTATTTATAAGAGGCTAGGTACCTCACTTGAAGAACACACAACACAAGTTCTCTCTCTCAAGGAAAAGTGTGCAAGTTTGAGGAGGAGACACAACCACATAGTAAGGGTGTTTTGGTGAAGGGTTTTGGTTATCTCTTGGAGGCCTATATTAGTTTCGTGGAGTACTACCCTATTTTGGTTAGGGTTTTTGGTATATCTTCTTATTATCTTCTATTTGGTGAGATATCTCTTGAGAGAGACATTGTACTTGTTAATGAATCTATATTGAAGAAGATTTATTGGGTTTTCTCCCCCAACAGGGTTTACCAGGATAAATATTGTGTATACTATGGATGTCTTTCTTTCAGTGATCCTTATGCATACAATTATTGATTTAATAGTTTAAAGTTAAAGAATATTGAATACACTTAACTTAAGAAAAATTTTAACATTTTCCCATGCTTTGGTGGTGAGCATAGTCATTCATCTATCTTGGTAATTACTTCTACGTAGGTGTTAAATTTCAATTCTAGGAACAAATCTTCATCCTGTATATTAAAATCATCATATTTTATCTTCAGAATCAATCCTACCAAGGGTCCTCTAATATAGACATTAGGTGGTATCGTAGGCATGGGAATGGATTGTTCCTTGGATACCTAGAATTTCTTGCACACGCTTGGGGAATATATTATCCCAGTGAACTACTTAACGTCCATGGGATCTTATCCTTCACTTATTACTCTGGACCTTTGTTCTGAAATTTCAATGGAAATTGTGCTTTAGATGTCCCACGTGTATTGAATTTGCAACTTGAGTTCCCTAATGCCTGATGCTCTCTATGCTCTAGGTTCCCAAAATTCTGCTCTGACCTTACAGACTCGGCTTGTTGTTCACAAATATTGATTTGAAGGATATCATATGAATGTTAAATACGTAATGGGTAACTTCCCGCCCACAGTAACTAATTTTTGAGATATCATGATGTTTCAGGATTAATTCGTAAGTGCGGACATAAACTGATCTCCCTAGATCCACCTGGATCTAGAACAAAACAGGACAGAATATATCGCTTTCCCTAGATCTAACTATTGAATTAAATTGGAAGTGAGAATAAGAGACATACCTTGTAATCGCTTCCTTAATCTTTGTTGCTCCTGCTTCGCTCCAGCGCTTTCGTGCAGTCAAGATCAAAACAACACAAACCAACCAAAGTGAAAGAAAATACTATATTCAATAGCTAATCTATACATATGATCAAGGATTTATGTAATAAAGTAAATCTAACTTTATGGGAAAGAAACATATTACTGTATCATATTAAATGTGAAAGAGAGATTACA
>JZKD02S1674532.1:379089-402249 GCA_000966675.3 Picea glauca | reverse complement strand
TGCAACTTCTTTTCTCAGGAAAAGTTCTTCTCCCTTCTCTCTTTAGGAACTCAGGCCACTGTGACCCCTTTGAAGGCAACAGATAGGTTTACATCATTAACGATCATAGGGATGAAGAAAATAATGTGTAACACATGCAAGGTATATACTTTTTCTTCCCTAATGGACTTAACTACCATAATTGTTGTGCACAATGGGGAATTTTTTCCATAATTGTTTTCCATTCCCAATGCTTCCATCACCTATATGAGTGATAACTACCTATATCTCCACCACCATATCCACCTATGTCCTAGTAGCCACCTATCATGTGTCATTTCTCCATCCTTTAGGTTGTATTCGGGCATTAATACCTTAATCAACTTCGAATATTTTAAATACATGTGTAGGTATGATTTGTCGCGTCTTGCTTTATTTTGATGAGCTATCTAATCCTCCAATTTATTATGTCAGTTTTATCTACTCTACCTAAGTCATATCCTACTTGTGTGCAGGTCCTGTGTACTATGTGTTATCACATGTATTTTATTGGGTCAATTAATCCTTTAGGTTTTTTATTTTTATCTTTAGTGTTGTTTAATTTTTAATTTTCCTCTTCCTTATAGTCATTTTGGGTCTTAGCACAAATAATATGAGTGTGGATGTTGGTCCATTACCCTTGGGTTATATCTTCCTCTTTACGATAAGATTACACAAGCCATTATCCTTATGCCTCCACCAGCACCTTGACATGTCACCACTTCCATGATGTACTAAAACCCCTATGCTTTGTCCCTTTACCCATTAGAAGGTCAAACCATGTTCTTTTTGTACGCTTCCATCTCATCAGATAGTTCACAACACATCTCAAGTACACTTTGCTCTGATCACCATAATTTCACTTATGATGCTTTGTCAACTGATCTCTTTGTTTTCAACACTGATATTTTTAAGGAAATAACCTGGGATTTAATCATTTAAAGTTTTTCTAACTGTTTCTCCAAGATTTCAAATTGCTCCTAGCCTGGCGTTGCAAAAACTGGTGTTTTCAGATAGACGCTATGCAAATTGTTGTGAACTGGCTGGCGAAAGTGAGTTGGAGGTTAGACCAGCTGTAGGTGGATTCATCGAAGCTCAAGCATATCAATTTTCAAGCCCCATCCTCGAGTTACTCCATGAGTATTTTAAGCTCTGTTGAAGGAAAATAAAGGTTGTTTTTTATCATTTCTTCTCCTAGGCACTGCAAACTGGTGGTCCACACTGCCAACTATCACTCTTACCTCTGTTATCACAATTCTCAACCAATTGTAGAGCTCTCAACCCCTTTTACTAAATCTTAAACAAACCTTGTTGTTAGGCCACCTTACCTATCCCATATTTGTCTTTTGTTGCTTATGCTGTGAAATCTGTTGCAAATCCCCTGTTTGGCACCGTAAACTTTGTGCAACAACTTAGCACTGTTATTCACCTACCTCAGAACTTGTACCAACTGGTTACCATCGAGATTTTTGTTCTAATTCAAGTCTATATATTGTGGAAATTTTAAAAAGGGACTTTGTTGGTAAAGTTATGATGAATGTTGTAAAAATGATGGTGAAGTATTGAACAAATATTTTGCAGCAAGCTTTCTCCTCGTATCTCCACTTTCCTGTGTAGTCTTCTTTAATTTCCTGACTATCAACTGCCCTTTAATAAGCCTAGAGGTTAGATAGGCTGAAAGACTCTAAATCCTTAGATAGAACCAACCATTAAAAGATATTATCCATCAAACCCTAAATCCTCTATTTTCCTGTTTTGCCTCTTGCATCACTCAAATTGTTGGTTTAATTTTCTTCCTATAATATGAATGGATACTCCATAGCAGAAGAAGGCTCACAAGGGTGGGGGCATTGTGAGGAATGAACCCTATGACACACATTTTTTTGTTGTTGAACCTTTGATCATGGAGGTCTTCCAAAGACTGGGATGTTTCAATTTCTGTCAAAAAATGTAGAGGGGGCACCCTGAGGTAGCTAGAGAATTTTCCTTGAATTTTGATGGAACCAAAACTAAAGTGGGGACTCTTGAACTTGAAGTATCTGAAGCAACCATAGCAAAAACTACCAAAATACCAAATACTGGTAAAATATGGTTTAAGGCCATGAATCTAAATGCAACCTTCTCCAAATAATTCCTTAAACCAAAATGTCAGGGAGATAACCTATCAAAGGGAGTTCTTAGGAGCCACATGATTGAAGGATTTGATAATATTCTAAGGGTGATCCAAATATATTTCACCTGTGATGATAGGTTCAATATGATTTATCAGTACCACATTAAACTTTAGCTTCACTTCACATGCAAAGACCTCATGAATCTCCCTTTCTATTTGTTTAGAAGCATTGGAAAATTGGCTGATAGGGTCCAAGCTAAGTATAAGGAAGTTGACACAAGTTTTTTTCACTCAAGGTTGATTAAAATGCTTGTGATGGAGGAGTTGAAGAAGAAAAAAATTGATTGGGAGCAGTTCATTGCCTCTACACATTTGCAATTGAATGTTGCTCCTACTCTACAATCCAAAGTGCAAAGTCCTCTTCAGGTTGACAACACTGTTCACATAGAGACAACTAGGAAGAGAAAGAGAAAATACATTGCTGAAAATGATGAGGCTCCTAAGGAACAAGAAGAATAAGGGGGGTCTCATTACTCTCCACAAAGGGATTTTTCACCCAAACCATCTCCAGAAACAACAAAAACTCCATCAACTAGAACCATAGGCACAAAAGGAAGGAAGCTACTCTTCCCCTCACCAACTATTGAAGTTGAAGATGAAGCTAGGGGGACCTCACCAGGTCATTAGAAAAGAAGGAAAGTTTTGAAAAATAGGACATAATAGAATATCCCATCAAGAGAAAGGGTAAAGGTAAAGTTGAAGTTGTTGAAAAACATATTGAGGTCATAAACATAACCACTCCCCCAGAAAACCCTACCTTCAAAAGACTGAACAAACAACTCAAAGAAGCTAGAAAGGAAATTGCTAACTTGAAGGAAGAAAGGTTGGCTAAAAGAAAAAAGTTGAGTGGCCCTATGGATATGTATTGGGAAACTATTGATGAGGACAGGTTTGTAGCAAAGAGATTTATGCCCCTCTATAGGAAGATTAATAATTTATATAGACATCACAAGGATTTACAAGCTCAGATCAAAAGACTTAAGTTGGAGTTGCAACCTTTTAAGGAAGAACTAGCCCAAAGAAATTTTAATATGTTGGCCTGTGCTGCCACAAGGAGGAGTTCCACGCTCAGAAAGTGATGGATGAAATAGCTTAAGAAATCTCAGTTTTGGAAATGAGTGCTCCTTTCTTTTTGAATATTTTTGAGGAATTATGTTACTTATAACTGATTTTTTCACTTATACACCACATTATGAGACTTCTACAAGCATACCTAACTCTGGAGAACGTTTTTGGGTGTTTTGGGGCTTAAACTAGACTAATTGGGCAACTACAGGACAATTCACATGCCTGGTGCTGCGAACTAGTTTATATAGTCAAACGCTGCAAACTTCACTGTGAACTCTGCTGCGAATTGGCTGATACAGTCAATGCTACATGATACGTTGTGAACTCCTATTTTGATCATTTCAAGAGGATCAACGATCACCAGATGCCTAGGTGAGCATGGTGAAACTGGTTGGAGGTCAGTTTAAAGATGGAGGATACCTGGCAAGAAAATAAATGCACTAAAAGGACACCTCATTATGCAATATTAAGGTGTTAGGATAGTTGCCAACATTAGCCTTTTTTATAGCATTTTGTTATTTCCAATTTGTACAAATGTAATTACCTCAGTTTAAGATGGAAGAGTCCTATGTCAAAGGATGAAACTCACATTGTATGCTATTTTTCCCTATCTGGGCTATAAAAGAAGCATTAGAAGACATTTTGTAGGTTCAAATGGTTTATGTAAAAGACTCTTTTGGTGATATTAATATAACAAAGCCTACTCTGGTTTGATGTATCAGACTTGATGAAATTTTGTTTAATGGAAGTCAGTTTTCTCTCTTTCCATCTTATCTCTCTCTCACTCTAAAATTTCACTGTCATTGAATGATTAAAATGATGTTTTATAATTGTATTTCAATGGAGGTTTGATTGTGATGTTGTTATAACTTTTCTCTGAGTTTTAGCTTTGATTTAAGAAGCTCTTGTATCAAAATCTCTTCCTTCCTTTGTCTACTGGTAAAGCCCGATTCTAGTGGTATAATTACTTCATGTATATTACTAAGTCTTCCTTCTATCCACACTAATCCTCAAAACCCTAATCTAAGTTAAATAAGACCTCTTTTGCTGATGCATTTCATCTAGAATTTCCTGTGTTTTGACATTGTTGAACTAATTTTTATCCATTTGACACCACATTTTAAAAATTATCTCATAAACCTATTGATGGGTACTGAGCTTGCACTTTAGGAGTCAAAGTGTAACTTTCAATGTTAACATTCTTGGCATTGTTTTTGGGGAACATATTGAAAACATTTCCATGGGATTGAACGACAAAGAAATAATGATTCTAAGGGTGCATAGTAATCAATACATTGAAGACTGTAGTTTGCACCTAGCGACTCCACTGTTTCAGTTGTGGCTCCTAAAGGAAGACACACGAGGTATACCCAACATCTACCTCTGGCTACACTTGAAGTTGACCTAGAGAAGATCATCAAGAAAGGAAAAGCTTCTAAAGAAGGATTTTAAGTTATTTTTCCAGGTACTATTGGTTATTTTCCTGAATCCACTTTTAAAAAACCAGTAGTTGTAGTTGGTACTCCTCTTTTACCCTCTGATTAATTTTCTATAAATTTAAATATTGAATATTTTCCTATGAAATATTCTTCTTTTTCTCCCAAATTAAAATAAGAAATTTTTAAATTTCTTGCCTCAACTGATGTTGTAAGTTGGTTTAGACTTGAGAGCTTAGAGGATTTTCCTACCCTAGGTTCTCCTTCTCCTCCCTCTCTTAAAATTGTTGTGACCAAAGAAGAAGAAACCTTAGTTCCCTTGGAATTTCCACCATCCTTTTCCAAGACTCAATCTCTCCTTGTTAAAACTGAAACTTCTCCATCCTATATTCCTCCTTCTCCTAAGATACACATCATAAAGACTGCAACTATACCTATGCCAATTCTTTTGAACCTGAGTTTTTCCTCTTGTTGAGAGAAATGAGATCTACCTCACTATCTCATACGCAAGATATAACCTTGGAGGTGGAATCAAATATATTGGCAGTTGATTAGCTCAGGGGAAAATTTGATAGAGATAGGAGAAAAAATAGAGTTGAAGCATCAACCTCTGATTCTTCTAGTGTTAACCCTCAAGTAGATGAACTAACAAAGATGGTTAAATCACTTTCTGTTGAAATAGAAAAAATGACTCTTGAGGGAAAACATAATTATAGAAATACACAAGATACTGGTAACGGAGGAAATTTCAAAAGACAAAATAATGCCCCTCAGATCCTTCAAAGAGATCAGAGAAATAGGGATGACCAAAAACTCCAGACCCCTCTTCAAAATAACATGGTTGATGATGAAGTAGGAGAGGATGAAGAAAAAGATCCATAAATTCATTGTGTGGGTGATACCTCCCCATTCCCTCATCTAACTCATTTTGCATATGAGTCTCTTATGGACATTCAATTGAATGAATTGAGTAAAGGGGAAAATGCTAATGGAAACCAAAATAAATGCAACTTGAGGTCAAATAATAAGGATGGGAAGCCTAGTACATTAGATCATCCCAAGAAAACAAAAAATTATGCTAAGGTTGTGGCTTCTAGCAACAAAGAAAAAGAAGAAAAAAACCATCAAACAGTGATTAAGACCCTTGTTCCAGAAATTAAGGAGATTTTGAAATATCCCTCTTCTTTTAGTTTTGAGAATGAAATTCAAAAGATAAAAATTCCAGTGCCATTTTTAGAAATGATTAAAAATGAAGAGGTCAAAAGGTATCTTTCCAAGATGTTGCAACCTGAATATTCCTCCAATTCCACAGACTCATTGAGCCTACAAGATGAAAAACCAGAAGTCATATTGGGACCTTTGGTAGAAGATAGGGATGACTCTTCTCCTCCATTTTACACATCATTGAATATTCATGATAAAGTTTTGCACAACTGCTTGATGGACTCAAGTGCATCTCATAACCTTATGCCTAAAACTGTCATGGATGAGTTTGGTCTAGAAATTACTAAAACCTATCATGACCTATACTCATTTGACTCCAGAAAAGTGAAATGCCCTGGAGTGATCAAAGACCTAGTTGTTACCTTGTTTCAATTTCCATGAAGAGTGTGTTCATGGATATTGTGGTAGTTGATGTCCCCCCTAATTTTGGGATGTTATTTTCAAGATCTTGGATCAAGAGAATAGGGGGAACTTTGCAGATGGAACTTTCATATGTCATTATTCCTTTATTTGGAGGAGAGCACATAAGGCTTTATAGGGAAGCATAACTAGCTTACATCATCAGTGATGAAGTTAATCCTACAAACGATCCAAATTTTGCAGTTGAAACTGATCTAGGTTCCATTATTTTACAAATCACTGATGCTCCTCAATCACCTATTGAAATCAGAAAACAACCTATTAAAACTTGTGAGACACCTCCTCAAAATATCCCAGTTTGGAAGATGTTTTTTGATGGGACCTCTTCTAAAGAAAGTGCTAATGCTGGAGTGGTTTTTATTTACCCAACTCAAGAAATCATATCCTTATCTTATAAACTAGAATTTGAAACTACAAATAATGTAGCAGAGTATGAGGATCTTGTCTTGGGTTTGAGGGTTGCTAAAGATATGAAGATTGAGGAGTTAGCAGTGTTTGGGGATGTTGAACTAATTGTGCATCAGGTTAACAATATGTATCAAGCAAAACACCCTAGGTTAAGGACTTACAGAAATGAAGTTTGGGATCTTATTGATAATTTTTTCTTAGCTTTTAACATCTCTTTTGTTCCAAAAGAAGAAAATGCTATGGCATATTCTTTGGTTGTTTCTGCAAGTAAATTTAAAATCCCTTTGCCCCTAAGCTCAAATATGATGTGGAAGTAAAGTATAGACCCTCTATACTTGACAATGTCAAACATTGGAAGGTATTTGAGGATGATCTTGAGATTAAGAGATTTTTGGAAAAAGTGGAAGATTTTTCTTCTCTTCACATTGATCAATATCATGATGATACAAAAATCCATCATGCTGATATTTTCCTCAACAAAATTGTAGACCACAAGATTGTCCAACTGCCCAATAACCATATTCCTAAAGGATTGGTACCTTTGGAGAGATTATTTGACAAAAATTATGTTGTTTTGAAGGTTAAAGGTTCAAATGAAGAAGCTGATGTGAAAGAATGCAACTCAGGTACAAAGGAAAATCCCAAGTATGTCAAATTGTCTAGCAGTTTATCAAAGGAACAACGAGATGAGTATGTGAAGTTATTAAAGGAGTTTGTTGATGTATTTGATTGGAAGTATGAAGATCTACAAACTTATGATACAGGCATCATTGAACATAAAATCCCTTTGAAAGATGATACCATGCCATTTAGACAAAAACTTAGACAGATAAATCCCATGTTGATTCCTATTATGGGAAAGGAAGTCAAGAATATGATTGATCCTAAGATCATCATACCTTTAAGGTACTCTGAGTAGGTGTCCAAATTAGTCCTTGTGAGGAAAAAGAATGGTGAAATCAGAATTTGTGTTGATTTCATAAATCTTAACAGAAGTTCCAAGAAAGATAACTATCCCTTGCCTAAGATGAAACACATTTTGCAGAGAGTGAGTGGTTCAACAAGGATGTCTATGATTGATGGATTCTTAGGCTACAGTCACATCTCTGTCCTACCTGAAGATAGAGAGAAAACAAATTTCACTACTCCTTGGGGCACATTTATGTATGCTAAAATTCCCTTTGGTCTAATGAATGTAGGAGCAACCTTTCAGAGAGAAATGGATATTGCCTTCATTGGGGAGAAGGAAAAATTTGTGGTCATCTATCTGGATGACATTATAGTTTTCTCAAGATCTGATAAGGAACATTATCATCATTTGAAGAAGGTTTTCCTAAAATGTAGAAAGTTTGGGCTGTCTCTCAATCCTAAGAAGTCTTTGTTTTCTATGAAAGAAGGAAAGTTTTTGGGACACATTGTCTCAACAGAAGGAGTAAGGATTGATCCAAGTAGAGTAGAGGCCATTAAGAATTTGTCTCTTCCTAGATCCAAGAAGGAGATCGAGTCTTTCTTGGGTAAAATATTTTTTTTAAGAAGATTCATCTCTAACTTTGTTGAATTGGTTAAGTATATCACATCTACGCTTAGAAAGGGAAATGAGGTGAATTGGACTGTTGAAGCTCAAAATTATTTTGACCAAATCAAACAAGCATTGACTGAAACACCTATTCTCATCATCCCTGATTATTCAAAGGAATTTTTGATATTTTATTTTTCCTCACATGACACATTGGTTGTTGCCCTTCTTCAGAAAAATACATATGGGATGGAGCAGCCTATTTCCTTTTTCAACATGGCATTAAGGGATGTAGAGATGAGGTATGATATTATGGAAAAGAAGGCTTATGCTTTGGTTAAATCCCTTAAACTTTTTAGGGTATATATTCTACATTCCAAGATGATTTCCTATGTACCATCAGCCTCTATGAAGGAAATACTTATCCATCCCTACATAGATGGAAAGAGGAGCAAGTGGACTGCCAAAATTCTAGATTTTGACCTTGAAATGAAGCCTACTAAGTTAGTAAAAGGGAAAGGTTTAGCTAGATTTATGGTTGAATGAAATTGCAAAGCACCGAGGGCTAATTTTAAGAACCTAAACTCTAAAAAAAAAAAAAAATGATATCTCTATTAAAATCTCACATATCAGTCCCAACTTGGCAGAATGCACTTGGTACAAAGACATTATTTATTTTCTGCAAAAGTTACAGCCTCCTGATTGTTTGGAGAAGAACAAGGTGAGAGCTTTGAAACTAAAGAAAATTATATATTGTCTCATTGATCACATACTATATTGGAAATATCCTCTAGGGGTTCTCTTGAGATGTATAGATCCACATGAGGCTCAAAAGACCATGACTGATTTTCATGACAACTTTTGTGGGGGTCATCATTTTTGGAGAACCACAACATATAAGATCCTCAGAGCTTATTATTTTTGGCCTAGCCTTTTTACTAATGTTTGTGCAAAGATTAGGGCCTGTGATAAATGTCATAAGTTTTCAAGAAAGAAACAACTGAAATCTTTGCCTTTGAGGCCCATGGTGGTTTTTGGTCCTTTCCAGTAGTGGGGAATTGACTTCAGTGGGGAAATTCATTCAACTTCAAGTGGTCAAAACCAATGGATTTTGACTGCAACTGACTATTTCACCATGTGGATAGAAGCCATTCCTATAAGGAGTGCCTCACACAAGGTAATCTTTGGTTTTCTTGAAGATATTATGTCAATATTTGGTTGTCCAAGCAAGATTGTTACTGATAATGTTGCATCTTTCAAAGCTAAACCATTGGTGAAGTTTTTTGAAAAGTATGGGATTCAATTAGTTCATTCCCCTTATTACCCCCAAGGAAATGGTTTATCATAATCTTCAAATAAGATCCTTGTAAAGATCATCAAGAAGTTACTGGAGGAAAACAAGAAATCATGGGACTCAAAGATGAAATTTGCCTTATGGGATGATAGAGTCACTACAAAGAGATCACTTGGTATTTCCCCTTTTCAACTTATTTATGGGATTGAAGCTATTTTTCCTAATTAGCTTTCCTTTCTTGTGGAAAAGTTCCTTCAGGATCAACAAAGAGAACTAGATGATATGGTCAGAAGTATGCATCAGTTAGTCGAAGTACAACAGACCAAGGAGCAGCTCCTTGATAAAGCACAGAGCCATCAACGGAAGATCAAGTAAGTTTTTGATAAGAAGGCAAACAAATAATATTTCCAGCTAGGAGATCTGGTGCTCAAGTGGGATGCACCAAGGAAAGACAAAGGCAAACATGGTAAATTTGAAGCCGTGTGGATTGGTCCTTTCAATATTTCTAAAGTTTTTTAAAATAATACTTATAAATTGCAGAACTTGGAAGAATCTGAAGATTCTAGTGGCCCGGTTAATGGGAATTTTCTGAAGAAGTATTTTTCTTAAGCCATGAGTGGCTTTCCCCTCCATTGTAAATATCACTTTTTGTTTTTGTTTCTATTGAAATAAATGACCCCATAACCCTAGGATAAGACATTGAAGTTGCTTGTTCTTGGTATCTCACAGGGAGCATGTCATCCCCTATGGATCCAATCTTATCACAGGGAATTGATTGGGTCAATTCAACCTTTAGGTTTTTTATTTTTATCATTAGTGTTGTTTAATTTTTAATTATCCTCTTCCTTATAGTCATTTTGGGTCTCAGCACAAATAATATGAGTGTGGATGTTGGTCCATTACGCTTGGGTTATATCTTCATATTTATGATAAGATTAGACAAGCTATTATCCTTATGCCTCCACCACCACCCTGACATGTCACCACTTCCACGATGTACTAAAAACCCTCCACTTTGTCCCTTTACCCGTTAGAAGGTCAAATCAGGTTCTTTGTATATGCTACCATCTCATCAGACAATTTGCAGCGCATATCAAGTACACTTTTCTCTCATCACCATAATTACACTTATTATGATTTGTCAGTCAATCTCCTTGTTTTCAGCACTGATGTTTTTAAATAAACAACATGGGATTTCATCATTTAAAGCGTTTCTAACTGTTTTTCCAAGATTTCAAATTTCTCCTAGCTCGACGCTACAAAAACTGGTGTTTTCAGATAGGCGCTATGGAAATTGCTATGAACTGGAAGGCGAAAGTGAGTTGGAGGTTAGAATAATTGCAGGTGCATTCGTCCAAGCTCAAACATATCAATTTTCAAGCCCGAACCTCCAAGTACTCCATGAGCATTTTAAGCTCTCTTGAAGGACAATAAAGATTGTTTTTTATTATTTCTTCTCCTAGGCGCTACGAAATGGTGGTCAACGCTGCCAACTATCTCTCTTACCTCTGTTATCACAATTCTCAACCAATTGTAGAGATCTCAAACACTTTTACTAAATCTTAAACAAACCTTGTTGTTATGCCACCTTGCCTATCCCATATTTGGCTTCTGCTGCTTATGTTGTGAATCCCTTGTTTGGCACTGCAAACTCTGTGCAACAACTTAACACTGTTATTCACCTACTTCAGAACCTGTACCAACTAATTACCATCAAGATTTCCATTCTAATTCAAGTCTATCTATTGTGGAAATTTTAAAAAGGGAATTTGTTGGTAAAGTTATGATGAATTTTGTAAAAATGATGGTGAAGTATTGACCAAATCTTTTGCAACAAGATTTCTCCTCATATCTCCATTTTCTTGTGTAGTCTTCTTTCATTTCCTAACAATTAGTTGCCCTTTCATAATCCTAGAGGTAAAATGGGATGAAAGACTCAAAATCCTTAGATAGAACCAACCATTAAAAGAGATTATCCATCAAATCCTAAATCCTTTGTTTTCTTGTTTTTCCTCTTGCATCACTCAAATTGTTGGGTTAGTTTTCTTCCTATAATATCAATGGATACTCCATAACAAAATAAGGCTCACAAGGGTTGGGGAATTGTGAGGACTGAACCCTATGACATGCAACTGTTCTCTGTTGAACCTATGATCAGGGAGGTCTTCCAAAGAGTGGGATGTTTCAATTTATGTCATAAAATGCAAAGGGGGCACCCTGAGGTAGCTAGAGAATTTGCCTTGAGTTTTGATGGAACCAAAACTAAAGTGGGGACTCTTGAACTTGAATTATATGAAGCAACCATTGTTGATTAAGGTTGGTTTTCATTGATGTCAACCCTTGAAGAAAGCACGGTAGCACAAAGGTTTGGGTAATGGAACCAAGTTTGTTTGATGTAAAGATGAATCATTATTGTCTTTTCATGGTTGATAAGAAGTACAAATATATAAAATCCAAAGTGGTCCCCTTATGGTGAAATCCATCACGAGAAGACACTTTGCAGATTGAGTTATCCTAGAAGTATGGTTAGAGAACCCATGCTTAATTGTGGAATAATGAGATGAAGGTCAGTGAAATTGTCAGTGAAACTATCCTAGATGGATAGTTCTTGTCATGCCATTTCTGGTGGTATGTGTAACATCACATAACTCCTCACGGTTAGAGAGTTATGGCCATATGAAGTTGAAGAACCATCATGAGTCATATAGAAGCCCCCAAAAGTCAAGTGTTTGCAAAACAAATTATTTAAATAATAAAGTAAATGGAGAACTTCCTAAAATAAGGAAAGTGTAATGCTACATGAAAGAATAAATAAGAGGCAAAGCTCTCTCATTTAATCACACTTGAATATCATTGAATATCTATTTTCGTGAAAGCTTATTTGGGTAGGTATTATTATAGAGAAAATTTGTAGAAGAAAAAGTGCGGCAGGAAAAGTGCAGCATAAAAGGTGCGATAGAAAAATCGCAGCAGAAAAATCGAGGAAGAAAAAGTGCGGCAAAAAAATCACAGCAGAAAAAGTGCAGTAGAAAAAGTGCGGCAGAAAAATCTTGACAGAAAAAGTGCGACAGAAAAATCGCGGCCGAAAAATCATGGAAACAACATGGTTGGGGTCTATTTATGAGAGATATGGCACATCTTGTTTGAGGTATGTTTTGTGAGCTATGGTTTATCTCTTGAGATGGTATTGGATGTTCAGTATTGCTGCATGTATCAGATTTGTTGAGGGATACAGTTGGTATTTTGTTGTTGGTATTTGACATATGAGTATTGGCCTTTTGGTTTTGATGTGTTGCTGAAGTTGTTGGTTTACCTTGAGGCTACATAACAGTGAGGTTGTGGCACATGGTTTGATGTAAGGGTTTATGGTATTTGGTTTATGGATAGAGTGATGAATTGTTAGATAACTTTTTATGGTTATATTAGTGTATGTCTTTGGTATATGGTTGAGATACATATTGGGTACATGGTTGAGACAAGTAGTTGATGATTTGGCACATACATGAGGTGTATAGTTGATGAGTTGGCACATACATGAGGCGTATATTTGATGATGTTGGTACATCTTGATGAGTCAAGGTTGATGCATGGTTGATGCATGGGACATGTTGGTTCAAGTTATTGGTACAAGTTGTTTGGTATAGGTTGATTGGTACAGGTTGTTACAAGTTATTGGTACAAGTTGACAGTGGTAGTGGTTGATTCAATGATAGTGATAAGTTGTCTACATTTGGCATTTATATTTTAGTGTGGTTGGATGGGGCAAGGACATGTGGTTGTAGCCACCTTCCAGTTGTAGCTAGAGAACTGAGGGGGTTGTAGCCTCCTTCTGGTTGTAACCAGAGAATTGGGGAGTTGGAGCTTCCCTCAGGTTGTATCCAGAGAATATAGGGGGTTGGAGCCTCCTTCCAATTGCAGCTGGAAAACAAAGGAGGTTGGTGCTTCCAGTGAATGTAATTCTTCAAGACATATAAGAAAAAACATTTTGTGGTTTTCTCCTGCTTTGGGTTTCCACATAAAAAAAATGGTTTACTATGTATGTGTATGATTTCTCATTTGTTCATTGTTTATTTTCTTTGCAATTATTGGATGATAATGCTACACTGATATAACACTTGCATTATATGGTTAAAAAGGATTAAATTGCTCTATTACTAATTCACCCCTCCCTCTCAGTAATCCAACAATTGGTATGAGAGTGGGTTCCTTCATAACTCAATTTAACCACTGAAAGGAAGATCATGGAGAGAAACAACTTGTATAAAAATGGAATACCACAGTTTGATGGACAGAAGTATGCATTTTGGAGCATAAGGATGAATACATATATACAGGAACAAGGATTTGAAATTTGGCAATCAATTGTAGATGGATACACGGTACCAATAGTTCCGCCAACAAATGACAAATCAGTGAAACTCAGTCATAATAATTCCAAAGCCACAAATGCACTTCTGAGTGGTCTTAGTGAAACGATATTCACCAAAGTTTCACATTGTAAATCCGCTAAAGAGATTTGGGACAAACTTCAAAATATTTATGAAGGAGATTCAAAAGTCAAAACAACAAAGCTTCAAACTTATAGAGGTCAGTTCGAACAACTTAAGATGAAGGAAGATGAGAATATTGCAGATTACTTTTTACAAGTTGATGAAATAGTAAATGCAATCATAGGATTGGGAGAAGAAATCGAAGAATATGTAATTGTTAAAAATGTACTAAGATATCTTCCTATGAGATTTGACCCTAAGATATCAACACTATAAGAAAGAGAAGATCTGAACTCAATAAGCATGGATGAATTACATGGAATATTCACAACATATGAAATGAGAACTGAATAGAAAAATCCATATACAAAAGAAGCATCCTTCAGAGCATCCAAAAATTCAAAGAAAAAAGAAAAAGAACTTAGCAGCAGGAGTGATGTCTCGGAAGATGATGAAGAAGTGGCCAACTTTGTCAAAAGATTGAACAAGGGAACCAACGACATGTATAGAGGTAAGCTTCATTTGATTTGTTTTAATTGTGATGGTATTGGTCATTTTTCTAACAAATGTACTCATAAGAAAAAGAGAAATGATGAAGGTTACTCAAATAGAAAACAAACATATAAAGGAAAAAGAACCACAAATAAAGTTTTCAAGAAAATTTGTGCACCAAAGAAGACATCTCATTATCAGATGAAGATGAAGTCAGTGATGGTGTGATAGAAATAGTTCTATTCATGGTAGTAGAATATTGTGATAAAGAATACTCCGAAGAAAAATATGAATAAGCCAAAGAAGAATATGAAGTGGCATACGTTGACTACCGAGAAGAATTGATGTGTTCCATAGAAGTTATTAGAAGAGAAAAGAAGAAAAATAGGAAACTACAAGCGGAACTAGACAAGAAAGAAGACACTCAAGAAATAGAACAAATGATAAAAAATTTGAAGGTTCAAATAGAAGAAGATAAAATAATTGAGGAAACACTAAAAGAACAACTAGAAGAAAAAGACAATATCATTGGAAATTTGGAAGAAGAGATTGTCACATTAAGTAAGGATCTTCAAAATAAAAATATGTAGAACAACTCAAAAGTTTTGGATGACATTATCAGCAATCAAAAAACGCATAATGACAAGTCTGGACTTGAATACAATCAGACAGAAAAGGGATCAAGCTCCAAAACAACAGAGAAAAAAACATATTCAAAAGGATATGCAGAAACAATCAAAGGGGATAGGAAGATTACTGGGGCACTCCTCCACTGAGAAGATTCAGATTTCAGAATCACCAACCGATAGATAGGCCTCGAGAAGAAGAATAATTCATAAGAGTACCTCCTTTCATAATATCTTCAACTCCCAAGTATCAAACTATCTTTTTTGGTTTATGTTATGCATGTAATAATTTTGGACATAAAGCTGTGAATTGCAGAGCTAACAACAAGAACATAAACAAATTTTAAAGTCATACACAAAAGGGTTATCCAAGAAGTCCTAGTGAAACATAGAGAAGAAGCTACAACAAGTTTCAATCCTTGAGCACTGAAGGGGAATGTTACAAATGTAACAACTTTGGACACATGGCCAAAGATTGTAGAATGACAATCCCTCCTAGAGAACCGCAACAAAATAACAACAGTCACAAACATGAACCTTAGATAAGGACATGGATAAGAAAGTAGAATCAATATAGCAATGAAGATTGCACACTCGCTCTACAAGATAAGAAGAAGAAACATGGTTGATATGTTGATAGTGGTTGTTCAAAACACATGACAGGTGATAGAGACAGGTTTCTTACTTTAAGAAAGGAAAGAGATGGACCAATCTCCTTCGGAAATGATGATTTAGCTAAAATCATTGGAAAAGACACAGTCAAAATTGGGAACAAGAATACAAAGTAAGAGAATGTTCTCCTAGTAGAAGATATGAAACATAATCTTCTAAGTGTGATTCAAATGTGTGACCAAGGTCATAAAGTTACTTTCGATTCACAAAAGTGCGAGATAAGAAAAGAAGGTTCAGGAAAATTGATTGCTACAACTACGAGAACTTCAAGCAACATATATGTGTTAAGTGAAATTGGAAATGAAAAGTGTTGTCTAGGAAAGGAAGATGAAAGTTGGCTATGGCAGAGAAGAATTGATCACATACATTTTGATAACCTTGTCAAAGTCGACAAAAGAGAAGCAGTCAGAGAAATGCCCCAGATGATGAAAGCAACCAACACTTTATGAAAGCATTGTCAACAAGGAAAGAAAACAAAGACCAAATTCAAATCAAAGGAATATTCAACAACAAGACCACTGGAAATTGTGCATACTGATCTTGTTGGACCAACTACAATAAAGGGTTTAAAAGGTGAGAAATAATTTATGTTATTAGTTGATGATTATACAAGAATGACTGCAGTTTTCTTTCTCAAGAATAAGTCAGAAGCTTTTGAAAACTTCAAGATATACAAGGAAATGGTTGGAAATTAAATGGATTCAAAAACCAAATGTTTGATATTTGATAATGGAGGAGAGTTCACTTCAAAGTAATTTATGGACTACTGTAGCAGTCATGGAATAAAAAGGCAATTCTTTGTTGCTAGGACACCTCAACAGAATGGAGTTGTTGAAAGAAAGAACAGGAAAGTACAAGAAATGCCTCAAACAATGCTAATGGATTCCAATTTGACAGATATTTTTTGGACACAAGCAGTGCATACAACAATTCACATTCAAAATAGATTAATGCTTAGAAAAAACACTGACAAAACTCCCTACGAGCTATGGAAAGGAAGACCAACAAATGTGAAGCACTTCAGATTTTTTGGGAGCAAATGCTACATCAAAAGAGAAGATGGCAGAATGGGAAAGTTTGACTCTCGTGTGGAAAAATGAGTACTTGTTGGTTACTCAAGTACAAGGAAATCATACAAGTGTTACAACCTGAGATTGAACAAAGTTGTGGAAAGCATCAACGTAACAATTGATGAAACAGGTAGACAAGAATTAAAGGAAGAAGAAAATGAATCAATGGAACAACTTTACGAAGAAGAAGCAAAAGATGAAAAGGAAGTAAAAGGGTAAGATGAAGAAGATCTGACAAAATTAGAAGAGAAAGTTCAGCAAGTGTCTCCAAATACACCTAGCAGATGAGTACAAAAGAATCATCCTTCAGATCCGATTATCAGAAACAAAGATGCAGGAATTGAGACTAGAGGAAGAATCTGTTCACCAGAACAAATGCACCTAGCACTCTCATCTATGATTGAACCAACTTGTTTTGAAGAAGCCAACAAGGATGAAATTTGGAATAAGGCCATGGATGAATAATTGGATCAAATAGATAAAAATTATACTTGGGAATTGGTTCCAAAACCAAAGGATAAGAATGTGATCGACACAATGTGGGTATACAGGAATAAATTGAATGAATATGGACATGTTACAAGGAATAAAGCTAGATTGGTATGTAAAGGATATGCATAGGTTGAAGGAATCGACTTTGAAGAGACATTTGCTCCAGTTGCCAGAATGAAAAAAATCTGATTGCTTTTAGCTTATTCATGCTCCAAAAATATTAAAGTGTATCAGATGGACGTAAAATCATATTTTCTGAATGGGGAACTTGAAGAAGAAGTCTACATTGAACAACCAGAAGGATTTGAGTTGTTAGAGAACGTAGATTATGTGTGTAAATTAAAGAAGGCCTTGTATGGTCTAAAACAGGATTTTAAAGCATGGTACTCTAGACTGGATAAATATCTACAACATGAAGGGTTCATAAAAGGAAGTCCAGACAACAACCTCTACATCAATGTAAGTCAAGATAGTATTTTATTAATTGAATTTTATGTTGATGATATTATTTTTGGTAGTCATGATGACAGGTTAAGCCATAAATTTTCAAAGGATATGCAGAATGAATTTGAAATGTCATTAGTTGGAGAACTATCCTTCTTTCTGGGACTTCAGATACGTCAAAGCCACCAAGGAATTTTTATTTCTCAAACCAAGTATATCATAGAAATGCTAAAGAGGTTCGGAATGGAAGATTGTAAACCATTTATCACTCCCATGCAAAGCATTTTCAAGTTAAGAAAAGATGATGATTCAAAGTCTACAAATCAAAGGAAATACAAGTCAATGATTGGTAGCCTACTATATGTGACAACATCCAGACCAGATGTAATGAAGATAGTTGGACTGGTGGCACAATTTCAAGAAGCACCAAAGGAATCACATGTATTAGCAGTGAAGATGATTTTCAAATATCTCAAAGGAACAAAAGAGTTTGGATTATGGTATCCAAAAGGAAATGATATATCACTTATTGCCTACACAGATGCAGATTGGGCAGGTTGTATTGATGACCAATGAAGAACCAGTGGAGAAACATTCTACTTAGGTGAGTGTTTAGTATCATGGCTAAGCAAGAAACAATCATCAATATCTTTATCTATAGCTGAGGCAGAGTATATTGCAACAACATCCTGTTGTACATAGGTTCTTTGGATGAAACAAACTCTAATAGATATACAGGTTGAGTATGATGAGCCCATTCCAATCTATTTTGATAATACAAGCGCCATCATTATCTGAAAGAACCCGGTGATGCAATCCAAGACAAAGCACATTCCAATCAAGTATCACTTTCTATGGGAACAAGTGGCATAAAAGAACATCATAGTTAAGTATGTGGGCACAAAAGAACAAGTGGCAAACATCGTTACAAAACCACTTCCACGGGAATCCTTTGAGTATCTTCACCAGAGACTCAGAGTTATTTCTATTCCAAAATGAATGATTTTGAATGATTATATTATATGTCTTAGATGTACACAAGGAAGCACCATAAAGAGGACATTTCAGTCAGGGGGAGAAGCCCCAGATGGAAAGATACCTTTTCCATTGATGACAAAGGGGGAGATATTTGTTAGATGCAGAGGACAGAGGCATGGTTCCAGGGGGAGCAATGGTCACATAGATGCAGAGGATAGAGGCATGGTTCCAGGGGGAGCATGAGTGATATGATTTCAGTATTGCATCAGAGTGTTGCCATCAATTCAAAAGGGGGAAATTGTTGATTACGGTTGGTTGTGATTGATGTCAACCCTTGAATAAAGATCAACTACACAAAGGTTTGGGTAATGGACTATTGGCACAGGGTCAAACCCACGGTTAAGCTCTAACAGTGCACCAACAAGCCCTAACTACTAGCCCTTTTGGCAACACCTGCGAAGTAGATGCAGTCTCACCCAAAGTAGCAATAAGGGGTTGCAGGACACAGGTGTCTACAACCAGAGGAAATGCAAGTGGATCCAAGGCAACAACACACAACAATCGAGTTATTCTTTATCTCCTTTAATCCTACTGCGCGAACTATATATCAGATCTAACACAATGATGCAATAAAAAAATAACAGAAGGAAAAAGAACACAACATCAACCACAGAGACACACAACATACGTGGTTCACCCTCTCCCTAGGGCTATGTCCACAGAACTGTGTTTCTTGATATTATATGAAAACATACAGTTCTATCTGCGCTCTTAGCTTGCATATCTCTCTCTCCTTCTCTTCTTCTCTCTCCTCCCTGTGCACCCAGATGTAGGGTTGATCTTCGCACCCAGCTGAAGATCTTACAATACCAGAGTGCTCTCTCACACAACACTTCTCTCTCACCATGACAATAATCACTCCACCACAACAATAACAATGAACTCTGAATGAGTCGATCCCAGATCCTCTATACCTTTATTTATACATTACAATGACTCTCAGATAGCCTTAGGTTGAAACCTAGGTTTCAAAACCCTAAAATACCAAAACCCTAGGTGTCTAAAACCTTGGTTCAACTTGACCCACATTTTTCGGGCTTCGCCAGCCTGTCTTTCCTTCTTTCCCATGAGGTGATCCAAGCATCCATTGGTGGATTTATCTACTTGATGATTTGTCCACAATCCATCTTCCTTGCTAATATTTTCTCCTCGATATTCTCATCCAATGGCCCATTTTCCCTTACTTCACTCCTTTTCTTCTCCTTTGGCCACTTCGACCCATTCTCAGTCAATCTGCCTTCCTCACAGTTCACACTTCATCTTTCCTTTTCATTTTTCTTTGATTTCTTTCTTAACCCATATCCAAGGGCCAACGGGCCCCCAACACTCACATGTCACTCGTCCCGAGGCACTGTAGGTATGAACCTTCTGTTTTTCTTCGACTTCAGACTGCGTGGAGAAGCCTGTTCTTTCTACTCTATCCTTCCCCATTGTGTGCAGTCTGTCTTTTCTTTTTTTGGTACCCAGTCTCAACTGCACCTGGTACCTAGACCCTTATCCTTCTTCTTTTACTAAGAGTTGCAAGGCAACTGGTTGTCATAGTATAATTTCAACCATCTCCCATTTACCAAACCTTCCTTCCATTCTCCATTTAAAGTCTTCAACTGTGCATCTCCTTCTTTTGTAACATAGGAAACCTCATATGGCCCAAGACAATGTGTCCTAAACTTCCCTAGATGATTCATGAACTTGATGTCATATACCAATACCGGATCTCCTTGCTTAAAGTATTTCTTATTGATATGCCTGTCGTGATAGGAATTTTCTCTTTCCTTCTGTACCTACTAATGAAATCTTGCAATAAACCTATATTATTCCAGTTCGAACAACTTTGTGAGCCTGTTTTGAACATCGTCAATGTCATCCATATCTGTGAATGCTGCAATTCTTAGACTAGGAACCAAATATTCCATAGGTACAACTGCTTCAAGACCATAAACCAACTTAAAGGGAGTTTTCATTGTTAGCTTCTTCTAGGTAGTTCTATAGGCCCATAACATTGTTGGTACTCTCAAATCCCAATCATCTATGTTCACACTGCAAATATTCATCAACATTGTCTCCGAGATCTTATTGAAGGCTTCGACTGTACCATTCGCTTGTGGATGGTATGGAGTGCTCTTCTGATGATGAACTACAAATTACTAAGTCAAGGCTTCAATAGTCTTATTAATAAAATGTGTGCCTTGGTCACTCATAAGGGTCTTCGGGCATCCAAACCTGGTTATGATATCATCAAATATGAACCACACAGTTGTAGTCGCACTACAGTCCTTGACTGATATTTCTTATGCCCATATGGTCAAATATTAAGTCGCAATGATTATGTATCTTGCTCCTGTGCACTTTCCTGGTGGGTTTATAGGTCCTACGAAATCAATGGCGCATTTCTCAAATGCCTGGAAGGTTAGATGGGGTGCTAAAGGCATCTCATCCCTTCTGGAAGGTTTCCCAAATCTTTGGCATACATCGCAGGATCTGTAGTATTCCTTAGCATCTCTGTGTAAAGTGGGCCACCAAAGGCCAGCTCTAAGAACCTTCTGCATTATTGCTTTTCCTGCATAGTGCCCTCCTACAATTGTTGGATTACTGAGAGGGGGGGTGAATCAGTAATAGCGTAATTATAATCCTTTTTCTCAAAATAATCCAAGTGTTATATCAATATAGAATTATTATCCAATAATGAGCTATAAGAAATGAACAATCACACACATACATAGTACACCAATGTTTTACATGGAAACCCAAATTAGGAGAAAACCACAGAATGTTTTATCTTATATGTCTTGAAGAATTACATTCATTGGAAGCACCAACTTTCTTTGTTTTCCAGCTGCAACTAGAAGGAGGCTCCAACCCCCTAGTTTTCAGGCTACAACCTAAGGGAAGCTTCAACTCCCCAATTATCTGGATACAACTAGAAGGAGGCTAAAACCCCCTATGTTCTTCGGCTACAACCGAAAGGTGGCTACAACCACCTGTCCTTGCCCTGTCCAACCACCCTGAAGTAGAAGTAGAATGATGGAACCATTGTCACACTATCATTGTGAGATATACCACTGTAAATGTGTACCAATAAACCTGAACCATGCATCAACCATGCATCAACCTGTACCTCAACCTGTAATCAACCTATACGATAAACAAGTGCATCAACCATGCACCAACCTATACCAAACAATTTGTAATCAACCTATACCATAAACAAGTGCAACCAACCATGTATCAAGTATGTACCAATCATGTGTCAAGTAATCATCAACTATGACTCATCAATATGTACCTACGTCATCAACTATACACCTCATGTATGTGCCAACTCATCAACTACTTGTCTCAACCATGTACCCAACTTGTACCTCAACCAAAATCCATCATCAATTTCATCATCCAAATATGATTTGTAACTCTGTAATATACCTAGTGTATATGATCACATACCTTTAAACCTTCCTTAACTTTAACAACAAGAGACTATCATTTTCATCAAACGTTTCTTTAGTCTCACAAGAGTAGTTTTGGATTAGTCAACAACCCTAACTTGAAATAACCATAAATTTGTACCTGTAACGAATAAATATCTAAAACTGATACACAATGTTCTTCAGTGTGTTTTATGCAATTCCTCCAGGTGTCACTACTTGGAACCTCTCAGAAAAGGAGTTATGGAAAAAATGGCACACCTTGCTGAATTCTGGCTTATTCTAGAGAGCGACCTTGTAGAGAATGCCCCACATGAAATATTTGTTTAATTGATCTGAAACTATTACAATCATACTGCAGAATGTAATATAACCAACACATTTAGTCTTACTGAATTTGGATCTTTTATTGACTAGTTTCAGGACTATCCACAAACCCTATTTTCTACGGAGTGTAACTCCAAAAATACAATGAACCACAAGCTTTATTTTTTACCATAGATACTTGGATATGTTTCCTCAATGGCATAGAAATTACACGGTCTAAATCATTTCAGAAAAATATTCATTGCAAAAATGGTGAGATGACCTGAAAAAAAAAAACATACCTTAGAAAGCATCATCAAAAGAATTTATCCTTCCTTGAATTTTGGCCTTCTTTTCTTCACTTTCCTTAGAAATTCGGCTTAGATATCCTTTGGTTACCTCAAAAACCTATATGTATTCAATATTATCAAGTGTGTCTTAAATGAGAGAGCCTTTCCTATTATTTATACTCTCCAAGTAGCTTCCTTAAAAACATCTTCTAGGTCACTTTGCCCACTTTCCTTATTTTAGGGTTAACCCACTTCTAATTT
>JZKD02S1674532.1:365243-379039 GCA_000966675.3 Picea glauca | reverse complement strand
TCCACAAATAAGCATGGGTTCTCTAACCATACTTCTAGGATAACTCAATCCGCAAAGCGTCTTCCTGTGAGGGATTTCACCATAAGGGGACCACTTTGGAGTTCATCCATTTCTAATTATTATCAACCATGAAAAGAAAATAACAAGTCATCTTTACATCAAACAATCTTGGGTCCATTACTCAACCTTTGTGCTACGGGTCTTTCTTCAAGGGTTGACAACAATGACAACCAACCTTAATCAACAACGATGCCTTCATGTGATTCTACCAAAACAGTGGTCTTGTTTCCTCCATAACACATCTTCTTAAGATCTCATTTGTTGGCACAGGGGAATACCCAGGGTTCAGCTCTAACAACGCACCAACAAGTCCTAACTATTGGCCCTTTCAACAACACCTGTGAAGCAGATGCAGTCTCACTCGAAGTAGCAATAGGGGGTTGCAGGACACAGGTGTCTACAACCAGAGGAAATGCAAGTGGATTCAAGGCAACAACACACAACAACCTAGTTATTATTTATCTCCTTTAAGCATACTGCGCGAACTATATCTCATATCTAACACAATGATGCAATAACAAAATAACAGAAGGCAAAAGAACACAACATCAACCACAAAGACACACAACATATGTGGTTCACCCTCTCCTTAGGGCTACATCCACAGAGCTGCATTTCTTGATATTATATGAAAACATGCAATTTTATCTGCGCTCTTATCTTTCATATCTCTCTCTCCTTCTCTTCTTCTCTCCCCTCCCTGCACACCTAGATGCAGGGTTGTTCTTCACACCCAGCTGAAGATATTACAATACCAGAGTGCTCTCTCACACAACACTTCTCTCTCACCATGACAATAATCACTCCACCACAATAATAATAGTGAACTCTGAACGAACCGATCATAGGTCCTCTAGACCTTTATTTATACATTACAATGACTCTTAGACACCCTTAGGTTTAAACCTAGGTGTCAAAACCCTAAAATACCAAAACCCTAGGTGTCTAAAAACCTAGGTCAACTTGACCCATGCTTTTCGGGCTTCGCCAACCTATCTTTCCTTCTTTCTCACGAGGTGCTCCAAGCATCCATTGGTGTATTTTTACACTTGTTGAGTTGTCCACGATCCATATTCCTTGCTGATATGTTCTCCTCAATCTTCTCATCCAACGACCCGTTTTCCCTTACTTCACTCCTTTGTTTCTGCTCCTTTGGCCACTTCGACCCATTCTTAGTCAATGTGCCTTTTGCGCAGTTCACACTTCATCTTTCCTTTTCCTTTTTCTTCACTTTCTTTCTTAATCCATACCCAAGGGCCAACATGGACCCAAATTTGTTTGATGTAAAGATGACTCATTATTGTCTTGTGATAATAAGTACAAATGGATGAACTCCAAAGTGGTCCCCTTATGGTGAAAGTCGTCACGGGAAGATGCTTTGTGGATTGAGTTATCCTAGAAGTATAGTTAGAGAACCCATGCTTAATTGTAAAATAATGAGATGAAGGTCAATGAATTTGTGAGTGAAACTATCCTAGATGGATAGTGCTTGTCATTCCATTTTCGGTGGTATGTGGAATGTCACATAAATCCTCACGGTTAGATATTTATGGCCATATGAAGTTGAAGAACCCTCATGAGTCATATAGAAGCCCCCAAAAGTCAAGTGTTTGCAAAATAAATTATTTAAATAATAAAGTAAATGGAGAACTCCCTAAAATAAGGAAAGTGTAATGCTACATGAAAGTATAAATAAGAGGCAAATCTCTCTCATTTAATCACACTTGAATATCATTGAATATCTATTTTTGTGAAAGGTTATTTGGGCAGGTATTATTGATAGAGAAAATTTGCAGCAGAAAAAGTGTGGCAGGAAAAGTGCAGAAAAAAAGTGTGGCAGAAAAAGTGTGGCAGAAAAATCGCAGCAAAAAAAGTGTGACAGAAAAATCACGACAAAAAAGGTGCGGCAAAGAAGTGCGGCAGAAAAATCGTGACAGAAAAAGTGCGGGAGAAAAATCGTAGCAACAACATGGTTGGGGTCTATTTATGAGAGATATGGCACATCTTGTTTGAGGTATGTTTTGTGAGATAGGGTTTAGCTCTCGAGATGGTATTGGATGTTCAGTATTGCTGCATATATCATATTTGTTGAGGGATACAATTGGTATTTTGTTGTTGGTATTTGTCATATGGGTATTGGCCTTTGGGTTGTGATGTGTTGTTGAAGTTGTTGGTTTAGCTTGAGGCTACATAACAGTGAGGTTGTGGCACATGGTTTGAAGTAAGGTCTTATGGTATTTGATTTATTGATAGAGTGATGAATTGCTAGATAACGTTTGATGGTTGTATTGGTGTATGTCTTTGGTATATGGTTGAGATACATTTTGGGTACATGGTTGAGACAAGTAGTTGATGAGTTGGAACATACATGAGGTGTATAGTTGATGAGTTGGAACATACATGAGGTGTATAGTTGATGATGTTGGCACATATTGATGAGTCAGGGTTGATTCATTGTTGATGCATGGTACATGCTGCTTTAGGTTATTGGTACATGTTGTTTGGTGTAGGTTGATTGGTGCAAGTTGATTGGTACAGGTTGTTACAGTTTATTGGTACAGGTTGACAATGACAGGTTGATAGTGGCAGAGGTTGATTTAGTGACAGTGACAAGTTGTCTACATTTTGCATTTATATTTCAGGGCAATTGGACGAGGCAAGGACAGGTGGTTGTAGCTACCTTCTGGTTGTAGCCGGAGAACTTAGGGGGTTGTAGCCTCCTTCTGGTTGTAGTTAGAGACTTGGGGAGTTGGAGCTTCCCTCAGGTTGTAGCCTGAGAAACTAGTGGGTTGGAGCCTCCTTCTAGTTGTAGCAGGAAAACAAAGGAATTTGATGCTTCCAATGAATGTAATTCTTCAAGACATATAAGAAAAAACATTCTGTGGTTTCCTCCCGCTTTGGGTTTCCACGTAAAAACACTAGTGTATTGTGTATGTGTATGATTTATCATTTGTTCATTGTTTATTTACTCTACAATTATTGGATGATAATGCTACATTGATATAACACTTGCATTATATGGTTAAAAAGGATTAAATTTCTCTATTACTTATTCACCCCCCCTCTCAGTAATCCAACAACCATAGCAACAACTATCGAAATACCAAATATTGGTGAAAGACGGTTTAAGGCCATAAATCTAACTGCAGCCTTCTCCAAATAATTCCTTAAACCAAAATGCCAGGGAGATAACCTATCAAAGGGAGTGCCTAGGAGCCACATGGTTGAAGAATTTGATAAGATTCTAAGGGTGATCCAAAGATATTTCACCCGTGAGGGAAAGTTCAATATGATTTATGAGTACCACATTAGATTTTTGTTGCACTTCATAGGAAAAGACCTCATGAATATCCCTTTCTATTTGTTTATAATCATTGGAAAAATGGATGACAGGGTCCAAGCTAAGTCCAAGGTAGTTGACACAAGTGTTTTTCACTCAGGGATGATTAAAATGCTTGTGATGGAGGAGTTGAAGAAGAAAAACATTGACTGGGAGCAGTTCATTGCCTCTGCACATTTGAAAGTGAATATTGCTCCTAATCCACAATCCAAAGTGTAGAGTCCTCTTTAGGCTAACAACACTATTCACACAGAGACAAGTAGGAAGAGGAAGAGAAAATACATTGCTAAAAATGATGAAGCTCCTAAGGAACAAGAAGAAGAAGGGGGATCTAATTACTCTCCTCAAAGGGATTTTTCACCCAATCCAGCTCCAAAAACAACAAAAACTCCATCATCTAGATCCACAGGCACAAAAGGAAGGAGGATACTCTTCCCCTCACCAACTATTGCAGTTGAAGCTAAAGCTAGGAGGCCCTTCACCAGCTATTGCAGTTGAAGCTAAAGCTAGGAGACCCTTCACCGGGTCATCAACAAAGAAGGAAAGTGTTGTAAAATAGGACATAATAGAATCTCCCATCAAGAGAAAGGGTAAAGGTAAAGTTGAAGTTGTTGAAAATCATATTGAGGTCATAGACATAACCACTCCCCCAAAAATCCCTACCTTCAAAAGACTGAACAAACAACTCAAAGAAGCTAGAATGGAAATTGCTAACTTGAAGGGAGAAGGGTTGGCTTAAAGAAAAACGTTGAGTGGCCTTATGGATATGTATCGGGAAACTATTGATGAGGCCAGGTTTGTAGAAAAGAGATTTATGCCCCTCCATGGGTAGCTTAAGAATTTATACAAATAGAACAAGGATTTGCAAACTCATATCAGAAGACTTAAGCTGGAGATACAACCTTTTAAGGAAGAACTAGCCCAAATAAATTTGAATATGATGGCCCAAGATGCCACAAGGAGAAGTTCCATGCTCAGAAAGTGATGGATGAAATAGCTTAAGAAATCTCAGTTTTGGAAATGATTGCTCCTTTATTTTTGAATATTTTTGAGGAATTATGTTGCTTATAACTGAGTTTTTCACTCATACACCACATTATGAGGCTTCTACATGCATACCTAACTATGGAGAACATTTTTGGGTTTTTTGGGGCTTAAACTAGACTAATTGGGTAGCTACAGGATAGTTCACAATGCCTGGCACTGCGAACTAGTTTATACAATCAAACAATGCAAACTTCGCTGCGAACTCTACTCCGAAATGGCTGATACAGTCAACGCTATAGGATACACTATGAACTCCTATTTTGATGGTTTCAAGAGGATCAAAGATCACCAGATGGCTAGGGGAGCATGGTACAAATGTTTGGAGGTTAGTTTATAGCTGGAGGATACCTGGAAAGAAAACGAATGTGCTCAAAGGACACCTCAGTATGCAAGATTAAGGTGTTAGGATAGTTTCCAACATTGGCCTTTTTTATAGAAGTTTGTTATTTCATGTTTGTACATATGTAATTACCTCAATTTAAGATGGAATAATCCTATGTTAAAGGATGAAAATCGCATTGTATTCTATTTTTCCCTATCTAGGCTATAAAATAATCATTAGAAGACATTTTGTAGGTTTGAATAGTTGATGTAAAAGACTCTTTTGGTGATATTAATGTAACATAGACTACTCTGGTTTGATGTATCAGACTTGATGAGTGTTTAATGGAAGTCATTTTTCTCTCTTTCCATCTTATCTCTCTCTCACTCTGAAATTTCACTGTCATTGAATGATTCAAATGATGTGTTATAGTTGTATTGCAATGGAGGTTTGATTGTGATGCTATTATAACTTTTGTCAGAGTTTTAGCTTTGATTTAAGAAGCTCTTGTATCAAAATATCTTCCTTCCTTTGTCTACTGGTAAAGCCTGATGCTACCAGTAGACTTACTTAATTTATCTTACTAAGTCTTCCTTATATCCACACTAATCCTCAAAACCCTGATCTAAGTTAAATAAGACCTCTTTTGTTGATGCATTTCATCTAGAATTTGTTGTTTTTTGACATTGTTGAACTGTGTTTTATCCATTTGACACCACATTTTAATACTTATCTCATAAACCTTTTGATGGGTACTGATCTTGTACTTTAGCAGTCAAAGTGTAACTTTCAGTGCTAACACTATGAACTCTCTTTTTGCACGTGGTAGATTATCTCCATGCATCCAGCCTTGGTGGGATGGGATGCCTCTTCATTTGAACTCAGTTTATCTGCCCTTTCCCAGATTTTTCAGTGGATTATGCTATGTGCATTTGGTCCATCAGACATTTATACCAACTCTGGGATGGTTTTGACTGTTGTGCACACCATTTATCTCGGATTGAGCTGGCCCATGGTGTATGGCGTGCATAGATAAATTTCAATGTAGTTCCCTAGGGGATGTTTTGATCCCTTCATGCCCCAAGACTATTCAATATTCACCCACATTTTTATCAAAAATAATTCTTCTCTTAAGGTTCTTTAGTACCCTTATATCAGTGTATTAGTTCAAAGTTGGTTATGGGATAGAACTTGAATTTTTATAAACTTGACCACTTGGGCCAATTCATGTATATTTGCATGGTGTGTCTCCCACCAATGTGTAGGTTTTCCTTTAAATAATGCATTCATGGCTTGTATCCTTTGTTTATTTGGGACCAATTCTTCAATTTGTGCCATAAATGTGTTAACTAGCCCCGTACCATCAAATCTTGGCACCTCACATAACTCTGATCCAATCCAGCACATTGCCTTTGTTATTCATACACATCTCTTGGTTGAAACCTCGTACAACTTATTCTTCCATCGATCCATAGCATCCTCTTAATCTGTTTCATATGAGTGCACACTTCACTAGCTTAGTTCACCATTAGCTATGGGGCTGACATAATCCTCTCTACGCCCTTGTTGATCAACATTTGTTAATAAAATTCTAGTCTTTCAGTCATACTTAATCTTTTTTCATATCCCACACTTAGTCATTTTTCCATTTTATGGGTTGCAAGAACACTTCCCATAGTCATCACGAGTCCACAATATTACAACCTACAAGTCTACATTATTAACACTTACTCTTTTTTCCATTTTTGTGTTGTCCTTTCTATATTTTTTACACAGCCAATTTTTCGTTTGCGGGAATAAGAAATTTCCCAAAGGCCCACAAACCCGCAACTCGCAATTCCTCGCACTCCAAAATGACCCTCACACTTTCACATCATGTGAAATGGACCTTTTTGTACTTATATTATTTCTTGATTATAGATGTGTGAGTTCCCCTTTGCATCCCCTTTCATCTCCCACAACCCACAACCCACAAACCTGCGTTCACTAGAATTCCCCTCGCATTACTCACTTTACACCTCCATACTTAACCATTTTTCATACATCCATATACATAGTCAAATTCCCCGAGAACATTTATGATCCTATCACCACATCAACTAGCACATGTTATGAAATTAATATCGTTATTAAGTGATGTGATTCTCGTAAAATCCCCACCTTAAAACAAAATCAAATTATGCAATTAATTATTTCAAACCAAGTGATACAACATGTGATATCAAGGAAATGCATGGATAATTTAGTAAGATATTGAATCCTTGTTGTAAACATTTTACTTTGACAAAACCACCACCTATTCTCTCAAATTAACCTTTTCCCAACTATGTCAAATAAAAAAAGAGAACTACATTGTGGAGATATTGTTACTACACTATGCCGAGAGGACCGTGCATTCAAGTGGTCTGAAGAATTCAAGTGGTATTCAATGATTTCACCACAAGAGATAAATTCAAACAATTTTTGGATTTATAGGATTGCATTGGCCGAATGTATCTCATAAGTTTATGACTTTAAAGAATTAGTTCTCTAGTGCAAAGACAAGTTTAACAGTGAGGAAATAATAATTCAACTACAAGGAAGGACACCCGTCTCTTTGGTGCCTACAATTTTTGGGAGGATACTTAGACTTCCAGAATCCACTATGACATTTAAAAGCTATGAAGTTGATGATTTCTTGAAGGCCAACAATGAAGGAACAAATATCTTGGACAATTTTCTCATAAAGTTGTTAGATTATTTTGGAAACTCTTCTCAAATAGAGGTATGTTCATTCAAATACATGTATAAAGAGTTTGTGTTGTTATTTTCTAGAATCACTAGACAAGATTCCACGACTACTGTCCCAAAATATTTTTTTTATGTTCTTCACCACTTTGTTCATGAAGATATCCTGTTTGATTAGGTTCGCATTATTTTGAGCAAAGTTTCCTTTCATCTAGGAAACTGTCAGAAGACAAAGAAGTTATTTATGACTTCTTATTTAGTTGATGAAATTTATTCTATCACATATTTGAAGAGTTTCCATAAGGAAAGGAATGTAGATGTAAGTAAGGATCCAGTATAGTTACGGTATCCCACACTTTGTAAGCACAAAGATCTGTACCATTTTTATGAGGTACGTAATTCCTTTCTATCCACCTTCAAGAAGTTAGTTCACGGTCCTACAACATCATGTTGCCAATGAAAGTTGCAACCTTTCTAGTAGGGAAAAGAGTTTTTGAGGCTATGGATGACTTTAGTTATATCATACTCTACAAATTTTCAGGCAAAACCTTCTTTACTACCTTTTTACGTCTTTGAAATTTTTCTCACAGTTGAAGTTTGAAAACAATATAAATTTTGGGCACACATATTTAATGCAAAAAATGAAGAAGTGATTCATTCCACTATGTTGGAAAATTGGAGATATTACTATCAAGAATATCTCTCATTTGGATGAATTTTCTCTTCATTTTGATAATTTTAAATTGACGAAAATTCATGAAATTTAGGGCTTCGACCCTATTGATTTATTCACAACACACATGTCTGTAGTAGGTTATGGTTCATCGTTCATCAAGTCTACATAATTGAAGGAAGGAGGAAGGGATAACCAAAACCCTCTAGAAGCCACTCCTGGAAAAAAACCATGATGATATTGATAACTTTGTCAGTACAAATGGTCAGTATAAACAAAAAGGGAGAACTGTAACAAGTGGTAACCCTAACCCCAAATCACCCAATTTCTCATAGAGAAGCTCTTCAACAAAGAACATAACTTAGGAAAATAGTCAGGAACAAAGAAATTCTCATTTTGGAAACTCCAACAATGGAGGAGATGAAGACCCTTCTAAAAGGATTATTGAAAAATCGCATACATCCCTTGCATGTCCAAAGAGAAAGAGAGAAATAACTCAAAATGAAGGTCAGGAAGTACCTGAATCTAAACTCATATACATGGAGATTGATATTGTAATAGGAGAACTCGATTAGTATGAGTCAAGTCTAATTGAAAATAGATAAATAACAAAAGAACTATATTTTCAAGAGCCAATAGTGTTTGAAGAAGAATATGTCACACTACATCACGCAACCTTCAATAAAATTTCAAAGAAATTGTTAATTGAAAAACTAAAGTTAAAAGATAAGAAAGTTGTTGAGAAATGGAATTCAAATATTGATGTTCAAGGAGTAATACCTTCAAAGGTTATGGAATTCAATGAAGCCACATGAGAAGCTTTGAAATATTCAATTAATGAAATAGAAAATAAAACTTGATTTTGAAGGAAAGAGTGAAAGAACTGGAGAATGCTTTTTTTCCAAGACCTTTATTTGTTGAACCAATTGTTGCCATCCGACCACTTAACAATATATAAGACACACCATAATCAAGTTCTAGATTAAAAATTCCCTCAAGCTTATTGGCGGCTACTATAAATTACATTGGAGATAATATTAAAAAAAGAATTGCTTTAATCCTTGAAATTTGGGAACTAGCGACTAGTTCAACTACACTCTCTTCAAGGATTTTAAACTTCAAGGAATATCTCCAAAAATACCTAGACAATATGAGGAATTTTATATAGAATTTGTCAGTACTTTTTATGCCAAAGTTTTAAATATGAATGATGTTAATAGAAGATAAAAAAATATTCCTTCTAAAGTTTGATTAAAACAAATAAATGCATGTTGGCTAAAGAGAATCAAGTGTTTACAAGAAATACTTGTTGAATGTGACAATATAAATATGAAAAGAGGTGATTTATTCCTTAATCTTGTTGAATTAACCAAAGATGTTTGGGGGGGGGATACTTGATAATGGACTCAATATTGCTTTCAAGGGATCAATTACAAGAAAATCTGGATACACTTAAAATTTCATGGGCAAGTGAATTTAACGACATAACTGGATATTCAGAGGAAGAAGTGGAGAAGTGGCTAATTCATTACATGAACAAAAATGAGGGCATTGAAGACACACTTCATTAGTTAGGTTTTTATTTTAGAGATATTGAAAATGAATTATTTGATGCAAGGATCAAGCATGAAACAGTGGTTGCTCCCATGCAGGGGTATATTGAACTATGGTTAAATAATTCCTTGATCAAAATAACTAAACCAAATCAACAAAAAGTAGTTACAACCATTATGGAGCCTCTAGCCGAGAAGTATACAAAAGGGACTTCAACAAGAAAATGAATGGTCTAGTTTTTCCATCATTGTAAATCAAGTAGTCATATTGTTAAGTCTTCACTTATTTTTCTTCTCAGTTACCGGTCATCTAGCCTTTCTTGTTTCATGATTTGTGAAAACCAAAGGTCGATCCCTAACCGCGTATTTTGTTTTTCTTCCAAGTATTTTTTTTATTATTGGTCCATGGAGCCCCATCCCAGTCCATTTAGGAAAAATTCATTTACTTTTACGAATATTACAAACATTTTAAAAAAAAATTGTATATATTTTAAGGTTCCCTAGAGAACTATTTGAGGAACATGTCTAGTGATTTCTCTAACTTCAAGTTTTAAGTAATAATCATGGGATTTCTAGAATGTGTCTATCAAAATATCTTTGAGTTTTAATTGCAAAATCATGTTAATTTCTCTGCAAATGTGGTCCTTATTTCTTAGTATGTACAATGATGCATTCTAGTTTGATTATGCTATGATGGAAATGGAGTTCTTTAAGATTTAACATTTTAATGGTTGACAATCTTGTATAATCAAACTAGAATGCACTTTGTGACACTAAGAAGGTTGAATATGAAAAGCATTTTCTCTTAGATTGTCCATCCTATACCCATATTAGATCTCATTTTCAAAATATTTATCACACTACCAACCTTCCTAACCTCTTAACTCAACAAAAGTATGGTGATCTTGGAAAGCTTCTCTTAATGCTTTTCAAGCACAGAAACAAAATTCTAAATAATCACAAGTAATCACTTACCCTCTTAAGGTTCGATAGACCAATTCGGTCTTAGTGGACGTTAATCATCATCATCATCATCATCATCATAATATTGTGAATATTTATTTCTAAAAATACCTGGTCCTTTATCATGCGTACTTTTTATGTCTGATTATTTATTCCTTTAAAAGTATAGTATTTTAAAGTATTCTCTCTTTGTATTATATTAAAATAGGGGTACCACTTATCTTAAGATGCAAGAGGATTTATCCTCATGATGTAATCTTTAATACCTTGAACAATATTTCAAATCAAAAACCTTGTGATGTTATATATGTTCTCAATTATCGAACTCTACACATCCTCATTCACAAACTCATTGTATCTTTCTCCCTAATTTAGATCCAATGGTGCAATAATGTGTAAGGTGTCTATTTAAAAGGACATTTGTCAGTTATTCAGATTCAATATTGCATTGTTATCAAATACCCAATCAATACCAGGTAGGGATGGGTAGGGTTTTGAGTCATCCATAATCTCAATCACCTCAAAATATGCTCTAGTCTTCACCCCCTCAATGTCCACTTCCACCTACTCTAACCTATCGATGGGATAGATTCAATATTGGTTGGCTAGCCTGAGTTGAATAGAGGACCATACTAAGCTTGGTACTCATCAATCCCAAGATATATTTGGCAAGATGTTCACAATGAAGCCCAAGTCCAACAAGACACCATCCATCTCATAGTTTATGAGTTCAACTGCAATTTTAAAATATCTTCCCATATGTTTTTGTCTTCTCATCGAGCGCACATCCATTTCAGGTAGTGGGGAAGAAATATCTATGGTAGTTTCTTCTTCCCCCATAAATCTTGTTAGCATGTGGGTTAATTTATTTGTAGCTCCAGGATCATTTAACAATTTAAGGAAACAATGAAAGAAATCACTTACTTGGTTCTTTGATTCAACCTCACGATAAGCATTGCATTGTCTTTCTTATCACACAGTGCATTAAATCTCTTCATGCATGGGATCCTCTTATATCACATTTTTGTGTTTCACATTGCACTTCCTCGTGTATGTGAGCTTCCTCCATTACTATCCACACCTTGTGCTATAATTCTTCACACACCTAGACTTCTTCCAGTGCCCTCTGCATTGTGGGAATTGCTTCCTCACATGAGTTGTATTCCTCCAGTGCCTTCTAGGATTCATGCAAGAATTGATTTTGTTGTGATAGGTCAAATTTAGGAGGTTCTTGCATCACTTTTTTTTATCTTCCCTTTGATCCTTTAACCATAACTCTCTCCTAGTTCCAAATCCATACCCATCTGAATGAATCCTTAGGTTACCACCTGTACATAAGATTCTTCTTTTAGCTTCTAATATATGTGCGGATATGCAATCACCACATTGCAATGCACCTTGTTCTCTTCCCATTTTTCCAATAAGTCTAGGTAGTCTTCTATGACATGCTCTGTGCTATGGTAGTATCGATAGAGTGCACATGGTTTGGTATAAAATTATGACACATGGACCACTTCACCACATTTAAAGTAGGTAGGTGGTATTCCTCCTCGACCACCATATCCTCTTTGTCTCCCTCGTCCATATACTCTTGCTGAACCTCCTTGGTATCCACTATCAAAGCCTCCACAATTTCAACCTTTATATTCCTCCTAGACCTATGTTGATGGGTCCAAATGGCTTGTCAAGCATATAAGGGAGAACGCCTAATGGCAGGTCTCAATCGAAACTAATCTCATTTGGTGTAGTGTTTCCTATGAGCCTATGGGCCTCACTACCACTCATAATTAAAATAAATAAAAAGGAAAAGGAAAAGGACTTCCCCAAAAGAGTTCTAAATAATCATAAGGCTATAATAACTGAAAGGAAACTACTAGAATACTAACTAATTCTAACCTATCCCGAGAGAAAAGATAATTAAAGAATGAGTACATTGAAAGGTAATATCTAGACAATAGTAATAGTTCATGACAACCCAAACATGTTAGCACAATATGTTAGGGTCCTAACCCACACATAAGTAGAACAATATATTCAAATGTAATAAAGGCCAATATTAATAAGGGCTTTCAATAAAATAGAATAAGGCGGATGTAAGAAGACCTAATAGAGGCTTCCGCTTCTAGAAGGATCTTCCTCTAGATGCTTCTTTTGATAGACATATTTAGTATAAATAGGATTCGAGGGTATGAGAACCCTATCTTGGATATTATTGTAATAGAGCTCTGCTCAACTGGAGGTTTCCCCCTCGAAGAGGCCCATGAACATTGCTTTCAGAATCAAAGTGTTATTTTTGTTGTTATTCTTATATCATTTTAGTGCTATTGTGGTGATTGTTCTGGTTATATTGTTTTTATTCTGCCATTTGTAGCATTTTATTTATGTTCTGCATACTTTTTATATCTGGTATATCAGAGCACTTTCCTCGGCAGAAATTGTGGGTAAATTTTTTTCAGGGTAGAAACGTATTCTGACGTCTTTAATCCACATAGATTTGTCATTGTGCGCATAAACCCGCGGTTGAGGGATTCATACACATAGGAAATACAAGTGGTACTTAAGTGCACATCTGTTGTCCACCCTTGTAACCCATGTTGGTAACCCCTCGAGTGGTAGCGCATAAGACAACACCTGTGTACGAATCGGCCTAGATTACCTGAAGCCCTCTTTAGATAAACCAATCGACCGCCTGACTACTATAGTGCCACTGAGAAAAACACTCGGGAAGATACTCTCTAGTACCGGGGTAGTCGGGTAGTATGACTAAGGGTACGGTCTATCCTACCTAGTTAGTTCCCTGAGATATTGGTGTTAGAAAAACAGGACTGTGGAGCAATAAAATAAAACAAATGCAAAAACAAAACACAGGAGATACACAATACAATAGAGATACGTGGTTCACCCAGTGTGGGCTACGTCCACCAGAGAAATTGTCAGGTCCTTCCTTTATTATTATCCAGCATATGAAGGGATACAACCTACAGCAAACCCACTGCAACTTCCTCTTCTTTCTCTCACAATCTCCTATCTCAGAATACAATATTCGCCATCAACCATAGCCACAATACATTTCCCTCATAAAAGAGGGTTGCCTTCTAGGGAAAAAAACCC
>JZKD02S1674532.1:349813-361864 GCA_000966675.3 Picea glauca | reverse complement strand
AACAGACCCACCTTCTGACATCTTCATATTAAATAATCTCTTCATTAGAAATACCTTATTGGACGCCGAGGGTTTTTCATACAATTTGGCCAATGCATCCATCAAACCCTTCGTTCTCTTTTCTTTGGAAATACTGAAAGTCATCGATGCTTCCAGGCTCATCCGTATCATTCCTAGAGCCTTTCTGTCAAGAATCTCCCATTCTTTGTCCTTCGTAGCCACCGACGTCTTTGCTATTCTGCCCAATGGTAGGAATGGATCCTTATGATATAAATATTCTTCCATCTGCATCTTCCATAACTGGTAGTTTTGGCCATTCAATTTCTCGACCCTAAACTTTCCATCTTCTGACATTTCTCCCACTCGAACCAGGAACCCTCTTTTCCTATGAGTTACCTTTCTCTCTGATACCAGTTGTTAGAAAAATAAGACCGTGGAGAAATAAAATAAAACAAATGCGGAAACAAAAAATAGAAGATACACAATACAATAGAGACATAGATTTACGTGGTTCACCCAGTGTGGGCTATGTCCACCAGAGAAATTGCCAGGTCATTCCTTTATTATTATCCATCATATGAAAGGATACAACCTACAGAAAACCCGTTGTAATTTCCTCTTCTTTCTCTCACAATCTCCTATTTCATAATACAATATTCGCCATCAACCATAGATGCAATACATTTTCCTCATAAAAGAGGGTTTCCTTCTAAGGAAAAAAACCCTAACATAATCTCTATTGTTAGATCTATGACCTTATAATGAACGGTCCAGATTTACAATGAAATTACAATATACATTTACAAGGAAAATTTTCCTTTGGGGGCCCGCTTGCCCCCAGACCCCCCAACCGGGGGGATAGCCCCCCGGACCCCATAGAGGGGTTACCCCCCCTCTGCACTGCCCCGCGTGGAAGAGTGTACATACTTCTAGGGTGTAAATACTTCATGGGGTATAAACACAGCTGAAAGTAAAAGACCTCTGAATCAGGAAGATAATCAGGCTCCACAACTAACAATTGGGCCGAGTACTACTCTTGGACCCTGCATATATATCAGAGAGCTATAGCACAGGGAAAACCCTTGTCTGTAGAACCCTTAAATACCTAACCCTTGGGGGACAAAAATATAAAAAAATTAAAAAAGACAAGATCTATTGCCGCACAACTGTGTTCGAGTTGCCAAATCACTACACATTTCTTTCTAGTTTAGCATTTGGGCATTTCATCACTGCAATATTCTTCAGACTGGAGTATAACTCTACAGGTGTAAAAAAACAAAATCACCTTTATTTGAGACCTATTCCATTGGATTCACCTCTTCTCCCTTATCACCCTCATACATATCATTTTTCGGCAAAATTTTTAACCCCCCTCGCCCCTTTTCGGTTCCCTCATCCTCATGGCCCATACCCATAGCCAAGAATTGGAAGCTTGCTTCAATACCTTGCAATCTAGTCTCACCGATACCCAACAGCAAGTGAAACAACTCAGTGCCAATGTTTCCTCCATCAATACAACCATGCAGTACTCAATGGAGGAAATCAAACAAGAATTGAGCACTCAACTTGAATCTGTCTTTTCATCACTCTGCACCAAACTGCATATCCCTACAGATAACCCTTCCTCTGACTCACTTCAACATACTAACGGAGAACATTCCTCTCATTCCCATAACTTTCAGCACCATCACTTTCAATGTGACCTACGCCTTCTGCGGGTGGATGTGACCAAATTTGATGGCTCGGACCCCACTGGTTGGGTAACCCAAATGGAACATTATTTCTCTTTATACGGAATTACAAATGACTTGACCAAACTTTGGTATGGTGTTCTCCATCTAGATCAAGAATGTTGGCAATGGTGGCAATGGAGAAAAACTTCCCGTCAAGGGTATATTTCTTGGACACAATTTGTGGTAGAGATTTATGAATGCTTTGACACTGACACCAACCATTTGGGCCATTTGACAAAGTTGAAACAATCAGGAATAGTGGAAGACTTTATAGCTACCTTTGAGCACTTGGATTTTCGGACAGATTGCATGTCTGATGCCTTTTTCTGAGAGTGTTTTATAAGTGGCCTCAAGGATGAGATTCAGGCCCATGTCCTCATGGCTTGGCCTCAAAGTTGGGCGGAGGTTACTAAAAGAGATAAAGAAGCACAACAGGTTGTATCTTCTCAAAACCGAAAACCCTCTTTATCCTTCACCCTAAACCCATAAATCCCACTACTCCCTACGCTCCACTAAAGATCCAAAAATTGACCAGGGCTGAAATGGTTGAACGCCAACTCAAAGGCCTTTGTTATAATTGTGATGACAAATATTTCCCGGCCATAAGTGTAAGGAACAAAATATTTTTATGGCCATCTTCGAGGATATTTCGGAAGAGGATGTTGAAACTCCCCTTGTGTCTGAGTCACCTGAAACCACTGACATAACCCCTCCCTTAGACCCTTCCGAAGTAGATCCGTTCATTTCCCTCAATGCTCTCACTGACTTCTCTGCTCCCCAAACCCTCAAGATAATCAGTTACATCAAGCATCAGAAGGTCATCATTTTGGTTGATAGTGGAAGCACCCGTAATTTTATTCATCGTCGCATTTCCCAAGAAACTCATTGCTACATCCATGCCATCAACAATTTCCAAATCATGATAGCCAATGGTGGTTCCATGAAATGTGGAGGACGTTGTGAAAATGTGTGTCTCCAAATTGGTGACTACCACCTGAAATCTCATATGTTTGCTATCGACATGCGAGGTTGTGACATTGTGTTGGGTGCAAACTAGCTAAGGACTTTGGGTCCCATTCTCATGGATTTTAAGGAATTAACCATGAAATTCGACCAGGAGGGCCACCAATATAAATTCCAATTCATCATTGATGGTTCACCTGAGATCATTAGTTCCCATCGCATGGAAACAATGCTCAAAAAAGGTCATTTTTGTGTTATTTCCTAACTCCATGCCATACAAGCAACAGAGACACCCTCAGTGCTGCAATATCTCCAAGCAATCCTTTCTAAACATCAAATGGTCTTTTCCACTCCCCAAGGACTCCCTCCTTCCCATGGTGTTCATGATCATTCCATTCCCCTTGTACCTAGACGCCTTCCTCCCAATATTCGTCTGTATCGTCACCCCTTTTCCTAAAAAAAATGAAATTGAGAAAATGGTCCAGGAACTCCTTAATGTAGGCATTATCTGCCCTAGTATGAGCCCCTACTCTTCTCCTATGGTCATGGTCCTGAAGAAAGAAGGTTCTTGGCGAATGTGTCTTGACTTTCGTTCCCTCAACAAACTAAGCATTAAAGACAAATTTCCCATTCCTGTCATTGATGGCCTCCTGGATGAATTGAGTGGCACCCAATTCTTTACTAAACTTGATCTTTGTTTGGGCTACCACCAGATACGTATGAAAGAGGAAGACATTCCCAAGACTGCCTTTAGAACTCATGAGGGCCACTATGAGTTTTTGGTCATGCCCTTTGGCTTGTGTAATGCCCCCTCCACCTTCTAAAGCCTCATGAATGATGTCTTCTGTCATTTTTTCTTAGTTTTCTTTGATGATATCCTCATCTATAGAAAAACCTGGACAAACCATATTGCTCATGTGGATCGAGTTCTCTATCTACTCTCTCAGCACCAACTTTTCCTGAAACAGTTTAAATGTGCTTTTGGTGCCTCGGAAGTAGAATAATTGGGTCATCTGGTTGGAAAGGATGGCGTCAAGGTGGATCCAAAAAAGATTGAATCTATACAAGACTGGCCTCACCCAAAGACTCTCAAAATCTTACGTGGATTTCTGGGCTTAACAGGGTATTATCGCAAGTTTGTTAAGAATTATGGAAATATTGCAGCACCTCTCACTACACTCCTAAAAAAGAACTGTTTCACTTGGACTCCATCCGCTTCTCAATATTTTCAAACCTTGAAGATGGCCATGTGCACCACTCCAGTTCTGGCCCTTCCTGATTTTACAAATACCTTTGTGTTGGAATTTGATGCCTCAGGGAAAGGAATTGGTGTTGTCCTTATGCAAGAAGGTCGACCTTTGGCCTTTACCAGCAAGCAACTATCTGAAAGAAATATGAGAAAAATAATCTATGAAAAGGAAATGTTGGCTATTCTGCATGTCGTGGATCTATGGTGACCTTATCTATTGGGGCAACATTTCCAAATTAAGACAAACCATCAAAGCCTCAAGTATTTTCTGGAACAACGCATTTCCTCCCTGGAGCAACAAAAATGGGTGACTAAGCTTTTTGGATATGATTATGAGATCATTTACAAGAAAGGCAAAGACAATGTGATTGTGGATGCACTTTCCCAAAAATATGAAGATGAAGGATCCCTTTTTTCTCTTTCCTTCATTGTCCCAAATTAGCTCCAAGTCGTTCGCTAGGAATGGCTACAATATCCCAAAAGTTCACATCTGATCCAACAATTGCAGTCCAATGCTCCATCTTTCCCAGGGTACTCTTAGCTCCATGATGAGCTTCGATACAAAGGCCATTTGTATTTAAGTAAATAATCAAAGCTTAAATCCATGGTACTTTCTGAGCTTCATGCCGCACCCACAGCAGGGCACTCTAGGTTTACCAAAACCTATGACAGGGTCAAACGTTCTTTTTTTTGGGATGGTATGAAAAAGGACATACGTAATTTTTTTACTGAATGTAATGTGTGTCAACGCAACAAGGGAGAAACAGTCAAATCTCTGGGCACACTACAATCGATTCCTATTCCACCTTCTATTTGGAAGGATATCTCTATGGATTTTATTACTAGTTTACCCAAATAGGGAAATACATCATTCATCATGGTGGTTGTTGATCGCCTTTCCAAGTATGCTCATTTATGCGCTCTTCAACACCTATTTACAACATCCACAATGGCTCAAATTTGCATGTATCATGTATTCAAGATTCATGGCATTCCGCACTCTATTGTTTCTGATCACGACCCCAATTTCATAAGTAATTACTGGAAAGAATTGTTCAAGCTACAGGGCACCCAATTGCATCTCAGCACAGTTTATCAAACCCAGACTGATGGTCAAATAGAAGTTGTCAACAAGTGTCTAGAAACATATCTGAGGTGTTTTTCCTTGGAAAAGAAAAATGGGCTCAATGGTTACCCCTAGTTGAATGGTGGTACAACACTTCATACCATACAACTACACACATGACTCCTTTTGAAGTGGTATATGGACAGAAGCCAGCTTCAGTTCTCTCATACTTAACGGGTGCCTCGAAGGTCTAGGTGGTTGACCACACACTTATAGTTCGTGAGGATATTCTCCGTACCCTCAAAGAGAATTTGGTCATGGCAAAGAATTGCATGAAGCAACAAGCAGATCAAGGTCGCTCTAAACGTCAATTTGCAGAAGGGGATCAGGTGTTTCCTCGACTGCAACCTTACAAGCAAACTTCCCTCAAGGACGATCATTGTCATAAGCTAGCGCCCAAATTTTATGGTCCTTATACAGTTCTCAAGCGTGTGGGATAAGTAGCCTATCAGTTAGCTTTGCCCAGTCATTCGAAGCTACATCCTATTTTTCATGTTTCATGCTTAAAGAAGGTGATTGGAGCTAAGTGCAAAATTCAAACCAACCTTCCCGAGTTAGCTGAAGAAGGATCCATTTGGCTATAGCCACAAGCATTTTTGGACCAGCGTGAGTGTCGCTTGCGTCAGAGAACCATCAAGGAAGTGATAGTCTAGTGGAAAGATCCAACTCCAGCAGATGCCACTTGGGAACCAGCTACCATTCTACAACAATTTCCACATCTCAAGCCTTGAGGACAAGGTTGTTTTTAAGGGGGCGGACATGTTAGGGTCCTAACCAGCACTTAAGTAGAACAATATATTCAGATGTAATAAAGGTAAATATTAATAAGGCCTTTCAATAAAATAGAATAAGGCGGATGTAAGAAGACCTAATAGAATCTTCCGCTTCTAGAAGGATCTTCCTCTAGATGCTTCTTTTGATAGACATATTTAGTATAAATAGGAGTCGAGAGTATGAGAACCCTAGCTTGGATATTATTGTAATAGAGCTCTTCTCAAATGGAGGTTTCCCCCTCGAAGAGGCTCATGAACATTGCTTTCATAATCAAAGTGTTATTTATGTTGTTATTCTTATATCATTTCAGTGCTATTGTGGTGATTGTTCTGGTTATATTGGTGTTATTCTGCCATTTCTATCATTTTATTTATGTTCTACATACTTTTTATATCTGGTATATTACACAATAATATTGTAGAAATCATCTCAAATAGTTGAAAAGGAAATATGTAACATCATCCCTGCACGTATAAGAAATAATAACAACATAAGAATCCTTAATACTAAGCACAAAAATAGGTCATATGATCAATACCCAGAAAACTTAATAAACAAATACAAGTATAAAATAGTGTCATGAGCATTTTCAAATAGTTATGACTTCATAAATTTATTCTTCTCTTTATATATTTAGAAATAAGAGTATCAGTTGTCTATATAATGGGTAAAATTCCTATTTCTATCCTATGAGTTCTCTTTTATAAGACAAAAGAGAGACCATTCATTTCATTTTCCTTATGTCTCCTTTCTCACATTTCAAAAATGAATATGTGAGCATTACAAAGAGAAGTTGAATAGACTCATGAGTGATAAATTTTCTCGCTCAGACAATTTGCAAATGATATTTGTTTAAAAAAAATCATTGACTCTGCCCATTGGTGTTACCTTTTTTTCCTCGGACATTTTTGGTTGTTTCTAGCTTTGTTCTACTGAATGAAATAATTCTTGATTATTCTCCTCTATCTCAGCTTTCCATCAAACTATTCCTGGCTTGATTGTGTTGCATGTAGCTTGAGATACAAATATTTGAATTCCACATAGTGGGTTCTTCATCTGAATTTAGGTTCCTTATGTGTTTCACATTTTCAGACCTTTTTTGCTCAACATCATCCAACACTTGTTATCCCAACCTATTATTCTCTCCTCTTAATTTTCATTGAGCCCTCCTGGGCATGATTTCACTACTCATAGGTCCAAAAACGATTTTTTGAAGTTGGTATGGCCAATTTCCCCCCTGTTAGTATCCTATAACGATAGGAAATCTGATGATTCAGATATTATATGTGGATTTCGTGATGAAATTCCTGGCTTCCTGTCTTGATTATATCCTCAAATAAATTTTCCGGTTTTTATGTCTTTAGGTGATAGGATAGTCAATAGATGAAGTTTTTTGAATTTCAAGTGGAAAAGACTTCAAATTAAGTTTTAAACTTGTCGTTTCAAAGAGTGATGAGTCTGTACTTTATTAGGAAAAAATCCAAAATTTTCACTTTCGATAGCTAAGGGCCATTTTTCAAAGTATTCTAAGCTTCCAAAAGCAATCGCTTTCGGCAACAAAAACAGCATGTGCGAGGCACTCTATGCTGCCGAAATGCATAATCTCTCCAATGGTTAGGTCGTCCCATCGTACTCTCAAACCACCATCAGTACACATGTCATGATGATCTTATATGCTACCAAAATCATCTATGAGGATCGTTTGTCATGATCTGGGCAGTTTATTATGATTTCAATCGATGTTTCAAAAAATCATTAAACCCCAAGATATCAATCTGAAACCCCATCATGATTTCATTCGCCCTTACCATTTCATGCAATAATTCACATGAAGGTCGGTCTTAGTCAGTTCTAAATGAACGCCATGATCTCAGGTTCCTTATTTCCTAAGCGTTTGTTTTAAAAAACTCATACATCCACAAATCTATAGATCTCACATTTTTTCCTCAACCGTTTTTCCCTCAACCATTTTCCTAGCGCCGATCTCCCATCCATCAACCCAGATTTCAATATTTTCAAGATATTAACAGGTTTTTTGCAGATGACTACTGGAGGAGCATTGCTCAGGAGGGAGTTGCAAGATGTTTCCTATCTAGAATCTCATCCAGAGGTTTGTCAAATGTTCAAGGATGCAGGTTGCTACAGGTTTTGTGAAAAGTTACAGGGGTATCATCAAGTAATTGCAGAGGCATTTGCCAAGAGTTTTGATGGTGTCAACGTGAAATTGGGTCCTCTGGAAATGCAGATAGATGAGGCAAGTGTTGTTGCAGCTATTGAAATGCCAGGAGAGAGTGAGAGGTGGTTCAATACTAATTCCATTAAAGATATTGAATTTAGATCTTACCTTAAGACAGAGTTCCACAACATTATTTGGCAGAAGGATGTTCCCATGAATTACTTGGAAGACAAATGGTAGAAATTGTTGAAGGTTATTCAGGTGTACACAACGTGTGAAGGGAGGTATGGCAGGGTCATGTTGTACCATTTTAGGCTTATCAATCATTTCACAGGAAAAAACCCTCTAAATTTGCCTCATTATCTTCATAGGAGCCTCACCAAGATGGCACAAAAAGTCCAAGCTAAACCTAAGAAAATAAACAATAGGTTGTTCCATCATGGCCTCATCAAGCTTATAGTGATGGGGGAACTCCAGAGAAGAGAGAGGACATGGAACTACCTCATGTTTTGGGGATAATTTGAGCAAGAGATCCATCCTAAGGGTAGGAACACACCTACAAAGAAGTCATCTACACCAAAGAACAGTAAGAGAAAGAGAAGGGCCCCGTCACTAGTGCAGACAGAACAACCAACCCCTTCACCTAGGACTAAGAAGGCAAAAAAGAAGCTTGATTTTGATCAGGGAAAGGAGGTCCAAAGCAACATTGTTGAGAAAAACATCTTGAATTTTCCATACTCAGACTCTAAGTCTGAAACACCCATGGAGGAGAGAGAAGAAGTTGCAGTTGAAATCCCAACCTTGGAGTTACCTGAGACATCAACAAGAAAACACAGCAAGGTCAGCAAATCATCAAAGATTGAAAAGCTTAAAGAAGAGATATCAGAGATGAAGTTGCTTGAGATGATCATTAAATCCCAAAACTAGACTATAAGAAACACATTAGATGAGGTAAGATATTGTTTTGAAAGGTTAGCTAAAATGCATGTAAAGGAACAAAAGAGGAATAAGAAATTGCTCAAGGAGAATCATAAGTTACTTAAAATGATTAGAGGTTTAAGGATCAAACTAAGGATAAAAAATCCTAAGCCAAGAACACATCCTAATTTAAGAGCTCTAGCTGAAGTTGTTGAGAACCTAAATGAAGACCCTAAGGAGTAGGTAGTTCGAAGAAAATCCATTTTTGCAGTTTTGAACAGTTTTGGAAAACTCAGAATTTTCAGCAGCTTATTCGCTTTCCTCAAGGCGTTGTTAGCTACTGAAATCTCTACTTTCGGCAGCTAACGTTATTCTGTTTTACACCTTTAAGCCACCAAAAGCACAAGGAATGAAAAAATGTTTATATTTTTTCCCAGATCAAATTTTTTGGTGTCCATATCATGTGGAAGGGGTTCCAAATGAAAGATAAAGATTAAAGGGATACAGATCATCACCCTTTTTAAGTTTGTGAGGCAGGTATTAAGGCAAAAAGGTTAAGTGGCTTTTGAAATTCTTGGTAAATATTGTCCATTTGTCAAAGAAGGATTTCAAAGTGCCATGCCATCTCTTTGACAATTATTGAAGATATCAGATATGGCTGAAGCTATCGATATTGTGGAAGATTTAGTTGATAATACTTTGACCCTTAAAGCAGGACTGGATTTTGAATTATACTAGTTTCGATTTTATTCTATTTTGATTATTTCAGATCCATTTTCAAAGGACCTTGAACTGTTATGTAAAGGCTATAAAGCCTATGATTTTGAAGAAAGTATGGGTTAGACTGAAAGAAAGGGGTACCTTGGGAATGTTCCCATCCATTGTAGAAACATTTCAAATCTGTAAATGACTTTATGAATGAATACAAAGGCACTATATTTCTAGAGTCTTGTGTTGTGTTTAAGTGGTGAAGTTTTCCCTGATGTAACTCATTATTTTCCTATTTCACATATTTTTCTTTCTGTATTGTCTATGAGAAGATAATGTGCATGATTTTTTCTTAACACCTTGTGCTGGCTCGAAACAATATTTGTGTTTTCTTCCAAGTTTGAAGTGTAGAATTCAACTATACTCTGCTCTACACTTGAAATGAATTTAAATCTTCTCTTCTTTTCCCATTATATAAGCTCAAAGGATCCACCAGCATGACTATATTTCTTGGTTACATCTTGTTTTAATTTATTCATTCATCTATCGTCTTAATCATTGACTCCATTTTTCCCAATGGTCCTTTTTACGTCTTAACCAAACCAACTCAAAATCCATAAACAAACCCATGTTCTACATAACTAGCCTAATACATATTCAAAACAAAGATATATCAGATAGAGAGATCCCTCTCTGAGTCTTGGAGGGCTAGATCCAAGACTCAAAGTGGTTTTGATGTTGCCTCTATGACTGCCTCCGCGGCCTTGGGCAAATTACAGAGTGCTAACACCCCCAAAATCTAGGGGTTTGTATTTTATGTGTTTTATGATGTCTTATATATGATTTTCATCCTATATACCTACACCATTATGTTCCTCTTTCCGATACCTTTCCGGTGAGGTATCACAGGCCTCATTTTGACACATGTAGCAAAAGTTATGGTTGTTTAAAAATCGTCACTCAACAACCATTGATTAAGCCCGTGGGTTAATCTATACCATTGATTCTTGAACCTGCATAAGAGATCAAAACATATTGATGAAATGTATTAGCCCCTATGGATAGTTGGAAAATAAGCTTAACAGTATGGGACCGATGACTTGTAGCATGATTTTTTCCAATTTTCCCTTTTTATTTTTATTTTTTAACATTAAGAAAACAATTAAAAAACAAAAGATGAAATAAAAATCAAAGACAACCAAATTATTTACATTATTTTACATCTATCTACAATTATAAACAAAAAATAACAAAAAACTAATTACCCTAGTCCTATGTCCAAAAAAAAAAACTAACTAACCCCCATTAATAAAAATAAATAAAAATTATCCTACCCCACGTTGGATTTGAACCTGTCACCTCTGAGAAAGAAACACACATTTTTAATAATTAGGCTCATTCAAGTTTGTTATTCATTTAACCTACGAGAAACCATTAATCTACGGAAATTAAAAAAATAAATAAAATTAAATTAATAAATGAATAAAATTTAAAATTTAAAAATAAAAAAAATAAAAATAATCTAATATCTTCCATGTCCCCCCAGCTCTTTGGAGATGGTCCATATAATATTTCCCAAGTCCCCCAGATTTCCTCGTCAAGATTTTATTTGGGAGCTCACACTCCACACTCCACTCTATTCCCCTATGACGAAAGGCTTATCGCCAATAAATCAACACTCCCCATAACTGATAACATATCGCTGACAACTCATGTTCCCAACTCCCGACGATCACAATGCATCGACTTTTAAATATTAAAATAACAAATCAAACAAGGTGCACATTTTCCAAGGGAAAATATTTAAATGATATTTAAAGTGAGGTAGGGGTTTGTTGGTTTTCATTCTTGGGATTTTGGTAAGGGATGTGAGGTAAGTGTCGTGAATTATCCAAAATTTTCTCATGATGATCATTCCACTCAAACTCATTCTCGTGAGAAATAAAAATAATACTATAATATGCACATTTTCTCATATATTAATTAAAATATTTATGATGTGTTATATGTTTCAAAGTTTCAAGTCATTTTAGGGACAATATTTCAAATATAAGTTAAATAATTTCCAAAAATCCCTAGAAATTAGGAAATCCCAGAAAATTCCTAGAAAATAGGAAATCCTTATCAAATAGGGAGACTTAGGGAATACCTGAAGTTTTAGGTGGGGAAAGGGAAAATAAAAAAATGGTAAACTATATATAGGTTAGTTTTTTTTTTTAAAGTAAAAAAGAAAAAAGAAAAGTGAAAATAAAAAACCGTGAAAATTAAATTAAATAATTAAAATTACAATAAAAATACATTAAATAAAATACAAATATTTAAAAAATAACAAAATAAATAAAATAAAAACAAAAAAAATTAAAATTGAAATAAAAATCAAATAACATAAAATATATATACAAAA
>JZKD02S1674532.1:320933-335856 GCA_000966675.3 Picea glauca | reverse complement strand
GTTTTCCATTCAATCAAATATCACATCCTTCTTCTTGAGATATGAGCACTATGTGCTTTCCCTCAAAATTCCTTTCACCAAAATACTTTAGTGTCATGATTGTTGTGAGATTTGGATCTCTAGACACAATGTATCATTCCTGAAATCGGAGTCAATCAAATTAAATAAAAAGGACCATTAGACTCCAATTGCATTTATCTTCTAAATATGTCAATCCATCAACAAACCTCAGTCATAAAAATATAATTCAAATATTGTCAACATTGCATCTCAAGGTATGTGTTTCCCCTGATTATTTACGACAATGATATGAAACATTAACATGATCATCTTCAGCCTTATGAGAGGCAAGAGGAAATTATCGTGAAATGATAGAAATTAAGACACTCCGGAAAGGTGTGAATGATATCAAGTCACGACCTAGATGGATTGACTTCCCCAACCCAAGTGAAAACTAGGAAACAAAATTGAATAAAGTGAGTAAGATCAGATTTCTAATAGATAATAATATTGACATGATGGGAAAGTTCATGAAAATGATAGCCTCAAGCTCTCAAGAGTGTTCCAAGTAGAGAAACCATAAACCACTTCCTCGTGCTTACACATGTCAAAGAATAAGAGGAAAGTGAAATGAAAAAGAAGAGTGTATACCTTGTCTCTCCACTAGATACTGTTTCCATTCAAAGAATGAGAAATATAATCTAGAAAACAAAATCAACAAGCTCATGAGTAAGAGGGATTAAAATAGAAGATGTATCGACATGAACCAAATGTGTTTATCTTTCCAATGTAGGAATATAATGATTTTGAGTTCAAGGAGTGTTGAAGAGTGTGGTGCCCAATAGATTGATGGGTTATAACTCGCAATGAATTCACACATTAAAAATTATTACCATGGATAAAATGAAAACAAATGTTGAAAAATCAGAATTGGAATCCTAGAAGTTTCCTTGATATATTCCATTACGATACTTACAACTTCCAAACATTTGAATGGTTTCAACATGATATAAGTGTGTAATTATCAACCATGATAAAATTCATATTACTCAAGAATGTGACTATAATGAGTGACCCAAAATTAACCAACCCAAAGGATGAAAAGATATTGTTGAAGAAAACATAAGGTATGAAAATTCATTGAATTGACAGCTCTAAGATGAGTCTTTGATCAATTACTGAGTTGAGAAATAGAAATATTGGTTCCCAAGTAATTTCTAAAAAATATATCAGCAGAGAGATTTAAATTGCCATACTATCCAGAATTGTGAAAAAATGCATGTAGATAGTGTAAATGAATATCTCTTACTATTGTGTATGAGATGAAAATTGGGTGCGAAGAGCTCCAAGATAAGAGATGAAACTTGAAAATTGGGTGAGGAGAGCTCCAAGATAAGAGATGAAACGTATCTTCGAAAAACTAACTGAACATAACATAAGACTTATGCAGACAATGCCCAGAAATTGAAACTAAAAGTGCTAATAGAAAATAACTCAAAAGAAATAAAAAATCAGCAAAGTTCATTATGATAAAAAGGTCTAAACAGAAAAATCATGTTGGTTTAAAGTGATCAAAGAAATGATTGGATGCGAAAGAAATTATTTGAACAACTCCAAACCCAAAATAATCATTCAAATAAATGTAAGGAACGAGAGTGGTTTCAATCTCAAATGGGTAGAATTAGTCACTAATATTTTTGTTTACTGAGTGTGGGACAACAAGCCCAAAACTCATAAGAATCTTAATTAAGCAAACTTTTATAGATTGGACTTATGTGGATATGAGTATGCGACAAATCTGAGTGTCCACTTTCATTACAAGAGGGAATGAATAGTATGCTAGTTTAAAATATCCCACTTGCAATATGCCACAGTGAGTGAGAAATGATATGCATAAAATCAATGATAAAAAAATTACCAAACACATGGAAAAACTTTGAGAATAAGATTAAGTAAAATTTTCCCCATATCGAAATTAAATTGAAAAATCCAATCAAGGGAAAATTAGTGTGCAATATTTCTATTTCTTTCCACCCCTGCCAAGAAACTTATTTATTGATCATCCAAAAGTAACGAAAAGAGAATTCAAACACATAACTACTTAAATAATAGAAAGCAAAGCTAAGCTATGCAAAGGAGATATACTATCATATTCTATCCTAATCCTATCCCACACTACAGTGGCTAAAAAATGAACTATGTAAAGTCATAATGCCAATGTAGCCATCCAAGTAATCCCAAACCTGCAAACATATGTTCAAGACAAAAGATCAGTAACAACACTTGGAATAAAAACAAATTAAAAGTAGGAAGAATTAAAATGTCAAAAACTATATTCGTCATACTAAAAATGTCATATTGATAATTCATGGGAAACCTATCCAAGTAAGATCTCTCCAACAATGCTTCAATTATATCGTAAAATGTACCATGACTATCATATAGTTGATGGAGGGAGTTCAAAGGAAAGTAGCATACCAAATGAGAATCATCCATAGAATATGTGTAAACTATGCTCGGTGAGATAATATTAATGCTAATAAAAAAATTTATCCCTAAAGACAAACGAAAAGAATGAGGGCATGGCATAGCCATTGTTGTAGACCGAAGTACCTCATTATTTTGACAAGTCTCCCTGGAATCACACTTCAAGTAACTATTAACTTGAGAAAAATTAGTGGTAACAAATGATCTACATAGACAATCATCCACCATGGTATGAGAGGTCATTTCAAGACAATGGTGAGATCCATTAGTAACAACAGTATCTAGTAAAGGGCTACTTGAACAAGAAGATCCAATATTGATAAAAAATGAAGATGAAGAAAAAGAAGGCATGGTCTGATATACATCTACTACAACATTACCTTTATCCCATGAAAAAGGTTGATAATACATAGAATTAATAAGTTCTTGGGAAGAGGCCTTATCCTCTCGATCTTCCATATTCCTATAACCACCATCAAGTACTTCAAAATGGGTCAATCCCATTGAGTTTATTTGAATTAGATGGTGGGTGGTTTCTTGCAAAGTCAAACCATTAAAGAGATCAGGATACAAATAATAATAAGTGGAAGAAATAAGATAATGAAAATCCTCTCTAGAACAAGAAAAATTTTCAGAAAGTGACTCCCTGAATGGTAGTTCCTCGTATTTAAAAACATCATTGGATGATTGTGAATTGGTGGGATGCATACTAGGAATGGTTTCACAGGCAACACATTCTTCCTCAAGATGGTTTTCCTCCTCCAAGAAAAATGTAGATTGTTGTGATAAAGGAGGTATGTGTTATATGTTGATTTATTTTCCTAAAGTGAAAATATCAATGTGGTTGTCTTGCGCTTGCACACCATGAAGATTTAAAATATCTTCCAAAGCATATTCACAGTTAGAATATGGGAGAAAATGAAAATAATTTTCAGAACAAGAAATCTTAATAAATGATTCATCAACAATAGGAAAACATTCTTTCTCTATGTCAGTTATATCAGAAGAATTTGTAACAACAGAAAAATTTGAATCAAGAGGAATTAATTTCAAATTATCCATGGGTGAGGAAGAATTCATTTCACGAGTGTCCAGATTTTTTGCATTGACAAAATGATCATTATTTAAATTTTTCTGCATAGCTTTCTCGTCCATTTCTTGTGATGTAAAATATGATATAGGATAATGAGAACCTGACATAAGCATTGGTGTGACCCGAAGTGTCCCATTATCAACAAGAAAACCGTCCTCTTGGTCAACTACAAAAAAATATGAACTTGAATTTCCAAAAGAGGTCTCTTTTTTGTCACAACGAAATAAAGAGGGAATGGAGTGGTGGGAGGATCCATATGTCTCTTCTGAATTATTTTTTTCTATCTAATATATATCCCCTATAGTAAAGAAATATCCCAACATATGGAGTCCATCTAAACCATTCACATTTTCAACATTTTTATTTAAATCCAAATCAACATGTGGGGAAATATTAAAATGTGAATTAGATTCTTCATTCAGTGGTTTGTATGTTTCATTAGCAAGAGAAATTGAACAAGAAATCAAATCATTGTTAGAGGTCCTATCATCCAAAGGAAATCTAGAGAAAAGATGAGTAAATCATATAAAAAAATATTCAAGGGATTCATCTTCGTTCTTCTTAATCTATAAAAAATATGCACACAAAATATCATAATAATAATTCTCAAAAGCATGCAAAAATTCATGCATAAATTGTTCCCATGTGTGAATAGAGGCGGTTGGCAAAGTCTCGCACCAGCTCTTAACCCGACCTGCAAAAGTGAGAGTGAACAACTTGCAAACAATATTTCCATCAGTAATATTGTGAGAACAACAACATTTCCAAAAATATAAAGCATGTTCAGATGTAGATATTTCACTCTCTCCATCAAATCTAAGTCGTGACAAGAAATGTAAAATATTTCTAGGAGGTTTGGGAGGTACAGTACTAGAAAATTAACAAGAATGAATCCATAGGCTCAACTTGTCATCTAGCCCTCCTTATAGCGCCATTTTTGTTGACATGTCCAAATGGCCCATCAAGTAGATGAGGGAGAATGTTGATGGAAGGTCCCAATCAGAATTACTCTTTTTTGGTGTAGGATTTTGCTACAATTTTATGGGCCTCACTGCCGCTTAGAATTCAAAGAAATAGAAGGGGAAAGACAACAGACTTCCCCACAAAGAGTTCTAAATAATACTAAGGCTAAACTAACTGAAATGAAACTACTCTAATCCTAACTAATTCTAACTTATCCTGTGAGAAAAGCTAAAAGAATGAGTATAGTGAAAGGTGATATCTAGACAACATAAATAGTTCATGAAAACCCATAAATGTTAGCACAATAATATTGTAGAAATCGTCTCAAATAGTTGAAAAAGAAATATGTAACATCATCCCTGCACTCATAAGAAATCACAACAACGTAAGAATCCTGAATACTAAGCACATAAATAGTTCATATGATCAATACCCCGAAAACTTAATTAATAAATACAAGTACAGAATAGTCTCACAAGAATTTGCAAACATTTATGACATCAGAAATGTTTTTTGCTCTTTATATATTCAGAAATAAGAGTATCAATTGTCTATACAATGGGAAAAGTATTATTTCTATCCTATCAATTCTCTTTTATAAGACAAAAAAGAGACCATTCAGTTCTCATGACCATTCGTTTCATTTTCCTTACATTTCTTTTCTCACATTTTGAAAATCAATATGTGAGGATTACAAAGAGAAGTTTTAAAAAATCATGTGATACATTTTCTCCCTCAGACAATTTGCAAATGATATTTGTTTAAAAACAATCATTGACTCTATCCATTGGCATTATATTTTGTTCCTCGGAAGTTTCTGGGTTTTTTCTGGATTTGGCCTACTGAATGAAATCATTATGGATTATTATCCTATATCTCATATCTACATCAAGCTATTGATGGATCGATTTCGTTGCATGTAGCTTGAGATATAGTTGTTTGAAGTCTACATAGTGGGTTCTTCATATGAATTCGGGTTCCTTCTATGTTTTGCATTTTCAGAGATTTTCTTCTCAACATCAGCCAACACTTGTTATCCCAACCTATTTGTCTCTCCTCCATATTTCCATTGAGTCCTCCTGGGCTTGATTTCATTTCTCATAGGTCCAGATATGACTTTTTGAAGTTGGTATGGTCAATTTTCCCCCCAAATCCATGGGTGTATTTTTTGGCATTTTACAATGCCTTCTGTGAGTTTTTCAGCCTGAATACTTACGTCACTATGTTCCTTTTTTTGTTACCTTTCCAAAGAGGTATCACAGGCCTCATTTCGACACTTGTACCAAAAGTTATGGTTGTTTAAAAATCGTCACTCAATGACCATTGATCAAGCCCGTGGGTTAATATGGACCATTGATTCTTGAACCTGCAAAATAAAAATATCACCTGCATAAGAGATCAACACTTTGTGATGAAATGGCTTATCCCCTATGAATACTTGAAAAATAACCTGAGCGACATGGGATTGACGGCTTGTAGCATGATGTTTTTCCAATTTTCCCATTTTTTTTATTTTTTAACATTAGGGAAGCAATCAAAAAACAAAAGATAAAATAAAAATCAAACATAACCAAATTATTTACATTATTTTACATCTATCTACAATTATTAACAAAAAACTAACTACCCTAATCCTATGGGAAAAAAAAAAACAATTACGCCTCATTAATAAAAAAAAAAAAAATTACTAAAACTAGTAAAATAATAATAATTATCCTACCCCCTCTAGATTTGAACTTGTGAACTTTGAGAAAGAAACACACGTCTTTAACCATTAGGCCCATTTAATTTTGTTATTCATTTAACCTACGAGAAACCATAAATCTACAAAAAATAAAAATAAAATAAAATAAATGAATTAAATTAAAAAATAAAATAAAAAATAAATTGATAAAATAAAGAAAGAAAATAAGATTAAAAAATTAAATTAAATTAAAAAACAAAAAAATAATGTAATATCTTCCCCATTCCCCCACCTCTTTGGACATAGTCCATATCATATTTCCCAAGTCCCCCAAATTTCGTTGTCGGGATTTTATTTGGGAGCTCACACTTCACACTCCACTCCATTCCCCGATGAGAAAAGGCTTATCACTGATAACTCGACACTCCCCATCATCGATAACATATCTCCGACAACTCACATTCCCAACTCTCATCGATCACAATGCATGGACTTTTAAATATTAAAATAATAAGTCAAACGGAGTGCACATTTTCCAAGGGAAAATATTCAAATAATATTTAAATGGAGGTAGGGGTTTGTTGGTTGTCATCATCAAGATTTTGGTAGGGGATGTAAGGTAAGTCTCGTGAATTCTCCAAAATTTTCCGACGACAATCATTCCACTCAAACTCATTCCCGTGAGAAATAAAAATAATACTATACTATGCACATTTTCCTATACATTAATTAAAATATTCATGATGTGCTATATGATTCAAAGTTTCAAGGCATTTTAGGGATAGGATTTCAAATATAAGTTAAATGATTTCCATAAATCCCTAGAAACTAGTAAATCCCTAAAAACAACATATCCCTAGAAAATAGGGAGGCATAGAAAATAGGACCTAGGGAATACATGAAATTTTAGATGGGGATAGGGAAATAAATAAGAAGTAAAAAAAAAGAACAGTGAAAATAAAAAACGTGAAAATTAAATTAAATAATTAAAATTACAATAAAAATATATTAAATAAAATAAATAAAAGACAAATATTTACAAAATAAAAAAATAAAAATAAAAATAAAAATAAAAACAAAAATAAATAAAAATTGAAATAAAAATCAAATAACGCAAATTATATATACAAATTTGAAATAAATTATTTATTAAAATTATTTACAAAAATTAATAAAATAAAATAAAATAATATAATTAAAAATTAGGAAAATTAGGAGGAAATTAGACAAGTCGAGGTTCCATGTTCTCTAGGTTCCACTGGTCAAGGTTCCACACCTAGGAGCCAAAATTCAGAAAAGGCATATAATGTAGGATTGATGAAACTAGATTCTATGGAGAGGAGCGGGGATAGATGCGATTGAGGATGTGGCGATTCGGCTGAAATGAAGGGAAAGTGACGAAGGAGGAAGGACTATGCTCCATATGACGATTTAACGTCACAAGTAGCGATAAGAAGAAAAAGAAGGTCAATGCTAACCCAACGCATGAAACATGCTAGTCCACTTCAATATACACATTTGATAGGGAGGACACGCTCAAATCACCAGGAGTGGGAGTGTCATCAAGTCTATAAAAATTTCCTTACGCCAGACACTATGGGTGAGTGTGACAGATAACTAACAAGTGTTAGGTGAAATCTCAACAAGGACTCATAATCAAGAGTGGGAATGGGGCTTTGGTGTGGGGCAAGACCAAGAGAGGACTAGATACAAACCAATATGAAGAGGTTCACAGGAAAGGTGGGTCTAAAAGGCTTGGGAGCTTCAGACCTTGGGGTAAATGCAAGCAAAGGTAATCTACTTCCCAACAAGGAGAAGCCATGGAAAGAATCAAGGTCGAAGGTGTGGACAAGGATCAAGAGATTCCCCCACAAGCCTCTCAAGGCTAGAGCGGTCATTCAAATGAAGTGTCTCTGCAAACTGGCTCATTCAAAACAAAGGAATGAGATGATCCATACGATTAAAATAAGACATGTCAATACAATAAAAAACACATTCCCTTCATTTAAATCAATTTATAAGAGAGTGCTAGGTTTATTTAGCAATAACACGGTGAATGTAGATTGAGTGTTGTGAAACTATATGTTCCAAGTCTCAACTCAAAAGAAGGATCATTTAGTATGCAATTTAGACTTTGAGTGATCCAGGAGGATATTGATGGCCACCCATCTATTCCAAATTCGAACTGGCTCATCTTGACAATTTTCAGTTCAACATGTTTCTCTGTAATGACATTTATTTGTAATTGTGGGTTCTTCACTTCCGCGGCTATCCTCAAGCCCTACATAGCATCCAAGTGGATAATGGTGACTGGCCACCTATTCCAACTGGCTTATTTTGGAAGTTTTCATGTCAGTACATATTTTTGTACTTCTAGGGCCATTTTTGGGCCCTAAACAATGTTTTATTGGGTTTTCATTGTCAAAATATATATGGAGTCAAATTTTTATGGAAGAATGCATATCTCTCAAAAATACCTTTCCAACGGGCTATCAAAAGCCTAAAACAGAGATCGTATGCAAAAGTTACGACCCCGAGAAGTTGATGTACTAACTTACCCCAACGGGGCCCACATGAATTTTGGCGCTTCATCTCCTAAGGTTAGGTTTTTGGAGGTGTAGGGTTTTGGAATTCATGTTTATTATAAAAAGGCCTTCAAAGCCTCATTGTACTCATATTCTTACGAATGAGCGTAGCTGTCACATCTCTTATTAGAGATAAGATGCCAACATTCTAGAGAGTCTTTCAATCTGTATTTTTATAGTCTTTGTACATTTCTTTCATTAATAGAAATCGTGTATTACTGTATTTCTATGTTTATGGTAATATTTATGTGTACTTCATTGTAATATATTTTCTTTCATTTTGTTTCAAAAATAATCTGGATCAGTGGTATTAGAGCAGGCTGCTCTTGATCGTTTTTAGTGCATGTAACCAACAAGGTCAGAGTATAGTGATTTGGGTCTCGATCTTGTCTCTCTTGAGGACAACCACTCTTACATGCCCAAGAAACTCTCCATGGCGGAAGAAAATAAAAACAATGGAGAAGAATATTCTATTAACCTGTTGCTTAAGAAAGCTCTCACATGACAGAGGGAAGAAATGATGGATAATTTTTCCCACATCCTTCAAAGCCTACCGATAGCAACAAGCACATATTCATCAAGCAACAACTTTGGAGGAACCTCTCCCTTCAAGGTACAAGTTGATTTTGATATTCCCGTATTTGAAGGTCGGATAGATGTGGATGCCTTAAAAAAATGATTAAATATGCTAGAAGGTTATTTATCTGTTCACAATTTTTTCGACAGGGAAAAGATCACCTTCACACTCCTCAAGCCTCTCCCCCATGTCAAACATTGGTGGGAAAATTACTGGGAGCAAAGTTCCATAAGGGAATATAGAATATATGCGGTCGAGCCCACTTGTCATTTTTTTGTGGATGCGGTCAAGGAACAATATTACCTTGTTGATAACTATTAAGACTAGTACATGAGATGGACCACACTATGGCAAGAGAAGAGACAAACAGTTTCGAAGTTCACATATACTTTCCATATACCTTACGCACCAAGCTAGGTATCAAATACTCTAAGCGACATCTATTTATGAAATACCGTGGGGCTCTACATAGGTACATCCAAACTGAAATGGATTTCCTAAACATTTCATCATTGGGAGCTGCCTATTGATATGCTGTGAAAATAGAGCATAAATTTAGGCACCGGAACAAATGGGAGTTCAGGTCTACAAATATGAAACAACCAAAGCATGATAAAAATGGCCCTTACCAACAGCCTACCAAAAAATAGTCCAAGACACAGGAAAATAAGGGTAAAGGAAAGATGGAGAATGACACTGGGAAGTGGTGTGACTTCCACGAAAGCCCCTCGCAAAACACCGATGAATGTCGTTCAAAACAGTCATTGGTGGCAGAGATCAAAGACAAGGAGCCGGACCCTGATTCAGAATCTGATCCAGAAAATAATGAAAAAAGACAGATCATCAATGTAGACCCCACTGCTACTTTCATGACCACAACAATTCAACCAGAAGAACCAGTAGATCCTAAAGAGGGGGAGCGCACATTCCATTCACAGATGTGGTTGAATGGGATCCTGTTGCATTTTATTGTTGATAGTGGTAGAAAGAAGAAACTCATCTCAGATGAGGTTGTCAAACAGTTTGGGTTTTCAACAACACCACACCCACAATCATACAACTTTTGGTGGATTCACCAGGGACGAGCTATTTGTGTCAGCCAGTAGTGTCGAATGTCCTATGACATCCAACCCTTCAAGGATGAGGTAGTGTGTGATTTTTCCCCTGTTGATTTCTATGATGTTGTTTTGGTCTAACCATATATGTAGAAACATCATGTTGTTTATGAGTCTCGACCCTGTAGTGTCATTATTACTCTGTGGGGTCAGCTCTACAGGATACCATAGGTAGTTCTGACTACTCTTCCACCAAAACAGTGCCGCAAGGTAATCTCTCATACTAAAAAATTCATCCTCTTCACAATCTATTTAAAGGATGCACGAAAGGCCATTACAACCACTCCAACCTCAACATCATATATCCAACAAAAAAAGATTGCAGAAGAGAAAGAAGATATTGTCTCTTCACCTATGATGGTGCCTACACAATTCCCTATCAAGACCAGAGACAACAGGTTGATGGAATAGATTCAACCCTGCCAACAATAGGTTTGTGACAGCCCCCCACAAACCAAGCAACGTGACGTCTAAAACAAGGAACGTAGCTCACCAAGATTCAGATTCAATAAACTCTTTTCCCTTCTCCCCGAGTAGTCAATGCAATGGAGAGAAATGCTTCCTAAGGGGGGAGGACAAATCCAGGTGGATATTGGTGGCCACACATGAATTCCATCATACAAATGTTGACAAAAACATCATAGGTCAAGAGACAACATGTGAAGACATTTGAAATCATCAAATCAAAATAAATAACCAACACCCACCAAAGATAGTCATCAATCAAGATAAAACCCCCAACTCCCTCAATGTAGGAAAAGAGATAGCATTAGGATCAAACAGTAGAGGATTAGGAAATAAGATTGAAATTTTAGTAAGGGGGGGATTTTCTTTTTCTTTTAAAATAAAAATTAAAGGTGGGTTGTTGCGGCCACAAAAACTTGGAAGGAATTTGCATTGTGCTCCTGCGTCAACTAAAGTGACTGATAGTTGTTCACATCATGTCCCATGGATTTTTAGAACTCACAAAATGGAGCATGTGTAATCTTTTGATATTTTTGTACTGTCAGGAAACGAGGAGATAGATGTCCCCATTGTTTGAAAATTTCACACCCCTCAATCAAAGGTCTGGATGGAAATGAATTTGATGTGCCTGTCACCATGTAGCTCCCCAGTGTAGGACACTCATTCCTATGGTAACTGTCTGTGAGACACATATTACACCACACATGCTTTCGCACCACCTTAACCTTAGCCATATCTTGTAATTGCATGGTAATATTTGCAAGATAAGATTGTACAGATCTCAGCCTATTGATCATAGTTTGGTCACACACCAGTGACTCTTGGGTTACTAAGGCAATGATTATCATTTTATACCTCTTTATCCACTCATACAATAAACAAGGAATCTCAAAAAAAAAAATCATGTAAATCAATATAGATGTACCTTTGTTCCCATAATTCAAGGTTGATCTACATATTCCTAGTCTCTGATCGCACACTCATCTTCCTTTGTAGATATCCAATCTTATATCTCCTCCCAAGAATGTTTCAACCTCATTATTTCCCTTCACCATGCAGTACAAAACCTTAAGATCCTAACAAAAGAACCATTTGTTGGTTATTTTGTTTTGTTGGGGGGTTTAAAGCCCTAGGTTGCGTTAAGATCTTACCAAAAAAAACCCATAGGCATTGGTATATTGAATCTTCAATCAAGGACTAAAGAATATCTCACCCGATATTCCATGAGAATCACAGAGACCATTAGTATTGTGTAGGGTGTGAAGGGACAACACATATAGGAAACCTCCAGTAGATAATTGATCATTCATTCATCATGCATAGAATAATAAAACACAAACATACATTCAAGTCAAAACTCTGTAAATGAAGAGACAAATTTTCTCAGGATGTACTCATTCATTCCATTCATTCAAGACAATTAGATAAAATGTGGCCATGGTTTGCTCAAAACACATCCAGATTCAACAATAGAGGTGAGTCATCTGCTCAAACCTCTATCTATGCTTTGTTTCATGCAAGAACTAGACTGAACAAGAAGTAACACATAAGATTACTCGAGCTCCGACTCATCTCTCTCTCATACAATACTGAACTTTGTATTTACTCAAAATCCCAACCCTTTACATATCTGCATGCATCCCCCTATATGTTTCATGGAGTGTGGAAATCATTAATACTTTTCATCTTATCCATAGCCTCGAGTATGATCAGTCGATTTGTTACACAATTAGTTACAATGATTCCTGAAGATATTTTAGGATCCGGCCTACATGCATTTTCTTTAATTTCTTGTGCACATTACAAAATGGGTTGGTGCTTGCAGTGCAAAATTGGGTTGGCACACAAAATACAAAATGGGTCTGCATGTATAGTTAATCTTTGGTTGGCGCAAACTTTAAAACTTGGTGCCACTACATGCATACGTTTCAGTGCGCGTGTGATATTCAAACTTTAGGTGCCAACACCATTCTCCTTCCATGGGATCTTGCTCAAGCATAGCCATATAACCTAATTTTGTAGTATAATTACCACTTGATGGGTTCTTAGACCATACCAAAGTATCTTCTTTAAACCTAATATAAATATGTTCATATGGAAAACGTTTTGTAAAATCCTTCCATTATTCAGTCCACTTACCTTCCAATCCAATGTACTTGATTTTTAAAACCTTGTTGCCAAATAGTTGAGTTCATAGAATTTGTTGCATCTTCTAATGAATTACTACCCAAATGGTTCAATATTTTTACTAGATACTATGGTTGTTGATAATCCCTACCACACCAGATTCATGGATCAAGGCCCACTCTCACCTTTTTATCATTACCCACTCCCTAGGATAGCCAATTTTGTATGAGAGGGAATGATTGCACGATGAATTTCCATATTATCTAATATTTTTCTAAGGATTTTACTTGGGCCCTTATCCAATCTTCGAAGGAAATCAAATCCAAATATTTTTGTATAACAAAGGCCCTTAGAGATTACCACCCTCAAATATTTTTGTTGAAGCAGGCTATTTTGGGGAACAATGCAGTAGTTTTGGAGGACAGTTGGAGCGTGCGCCAGGAAATAAGGAAAAATAGCGCGATAGAATACAAAGGAAGTAACACGCACCGGGAAGTAAGGAAAAGCGGCAAAAAATCAAAACGAGGAAAGGGTTGGATCGAATACCAACTGCACGCAAACGATTGATATGTGGACATGCCTAATCCACCTAAGGTTAGGGTTTTGGTAATCATTGTAATGGGTTTAACCCAATATTTGTAGTATAAATATATGATGTATGAAGTAGATAGGGTATCATATCATGTGAGGACTTGATCTAGTTTTGGCAAGTTTGAGTTTAGTTTTGAGTCTGTAATACCTTTTTGAGTCGTAGTATCAATTTTGATGAAGAGATAATGTGGAGTCAGATGGATTATAATTGAGGGTTAGGTTGCAAGTTGTGGAGCTTGGTGTGACACTAATATGCCTCACCTATATGCATTCAAAATTTACTTTTGATGTAATGCACACAGTGAAGACTTTGATGAAGAATAATAAGAAGAAAAATATCTTTGTGGATGTAGCCCAGGGGGGGTAAACCATCGTAACACCTGTGTCATTGTGTGAAATGTGTCTCTTTTATGTGTTGCTTTTATGTGATGATGAATGAAAAAGTAAATGAATGAATCTATTAGGGTTTATTTACAGTGATCACTAGAATAACTATGAAGAATGAATGTTAAAGGTTAAATTTATGGTTGATCTGATGAATGTTCAATTAGAAGAATAGTATTCATAACATCCCCATGAGAAACATCCCTTCCACAACTGTATACATTTGGGTCCTACAGTCACCCATAATCCATCTCGGGTGAGGCTGTGTTGTGCACTCTATGCGTAGTGTTTCCTTCCGGTTTACCGTAGGGGCCGATGGTTTCTAGTGTTTTGTTCGAGAACTAAGGTAGAACCCAGGTTAGCCCATGCATCCAACAAATTATTTTGTTTCTAGCTGGAACTTAGAAGAACACCCTGGAGGGGATTTGATGAAGATAATGAAGAGAATGCAATAGTAGAAAGGGATGTTCAGACGATGGAATCCTACTAAGAAGGATATTGAAAAATGGTTGAAGACACAGAAACTTGAGTTTGTACAGAAAGACAACAGAAGTTCCAGGTATACACCATGCCAATATTTGGACAGGTATGTTTTTACTAATTTACATGAGACATTTTTCTGTTATTTCCCATAGTTGTTGAAAGAGTGGATATTGAGGTTGAAGGATACTCATCCCATGAATCGAATTAGGTCAGTAGAGTGGACTACTGAGAACATTGTGCAGTTGGAAAGGGTTAATATGTTAGGGTCCTAACCTGCACATAGGTAGAACAATATATTCAGATGTAATAAAGGTCAATATTAATAAGGCCTTGCAATAAAATAGAATAAGTCGAATGTAAGAAGACCTA
>JZKD02S1674532.1:290413-314215 GCA_000966675.3 Picea glauca | reverse complement strand
AAAGGAAATCTTCTTCCCAACAAGGAGAAGCCATGGAAAGAATCAAGGTCGAGGGTGTGGACAAGGATCAAGAGATTCCCCCACAAGCCTCTCAAGGCTAGAGTGGTCATTCAAATGAAGTGTCTCTGCAAACTGACTCCTTCAAAAAAAGGGAATGAGATGATCCATACGATTAAAAGAAGACATGTCAATACAATAAAAAACACATTCCCTTCATTTAAATCAATTTATAAGAGAGTGTTAGGTTTATTTAGCAATAACACGATGAATGTAGATTGAGTGTTGTGAAACTATATGTTCCAATTCTCAACTCAAAAGAAGGATCATATAGTATGCAATTTAGACTTAGAGTGATCCAGGTGGATATTGGTGGCCACCCATCTGTTCCAAATTCGAACTGTCTCATCTTAACAGTTTTCAGTTCAACATGTTTCTCTGTAATGACGACATTTATTTGTAATTGTGGGTTCTTCACTTCCGTGGCTGTCCTCAAGCCCTACATAGAATCCAAGTGTATAATGGTGACTGCCCACCTATTCCAAGTAGCTTATTTTGGAAGTTTTCATGTCAATACATATTTTTGTACTTCCAGGGCCATTTTTGGGCCCTAAACAATGTTTTATTGGATTTCCATTGTCAAAATATAGATTGATTGAAAGTTTTATGGAATAATGCATAGCTCTCAAAAATACCTTTTCAACGGGCTATCACATGCCTAAAACAGAGATCGTATGCAAAAGTTACGACCCCGAGAAGTTGATGTACTAACTTACCCCAACGGGGCCCACATGAATTTTGGTGCTTCATCTCCTAGGGTTAGGTTTTTGGAGGTTTAGGGTTTCTGCATTCATGTTTATTATAAAAAGGCCTTCAAAGCCTCATTGTACTCATATTCTTACGAATGAGCGTAGCTGTCACATCTCTTATTAGAGATAAGATGCCAACATTCTAGTGAGTCTTTCACTCTATATTTTTACAGTCTCTATACATTTCTTTCATTAATAGAAATCATGTATTACTGTATTTCTATGTTTATGGTAATATTTATGTGTACTTCATTGTAATATATTTTCCTTCATTTCGTTTCAAAAATAATCTGGATCAGTGGTATTAGAGCTGGCCGCTCTTGATCGTTTTTCAATGCATGTACCCAACAAGGTCAGAGTATAGTGATTTGGGTCTCAATCTTGTCTCTCTTGAGGACAACCACTCTCACATGCCCAAGAAACTCTCCATGGTGAAAGAAAAGAAAAACAATGGAGAAGAATATTTTATTAACCTGTTGCTTGAGAAATCTCTCACACGACAGAGGGACGAAATGATGGATAATTTTTCCCACATCCTTCAAAGCCTACCAATAGAAACAGGCACATATTCATCAAGTGACCACTTTGGAGGAACCTCTCCCTTCAAGGTACAATTTAATTTTGATATTCCCGTATTTGAAGGTCGGATAGATGTGGATGCCTTAGAAAAATGGTTAAATATGCTAGAAGGTTATTTATCTGTTCACAATTTTTCCGACAGGGAAAAGATCACCTTCACACTCCTCAAGGCTCTCCCCCATGTCAAACATTGGTGGGAAAATTACTGGGAGGAAAGTTCCATAGAGGAATCTAGAATATATGGGGCCGAGCCCACTTGTCATTTTTTTGTGGATGCGGTCAAGGAACAATATTACCTTGTTGATAACTATTAAGTCCAATACATGAGATGGACCACACAGTGGCAAGAGAAGAGCCAAATAGTTCTGAAGTTCACATATACTTTCCATATACCTTACGCACCAAGCTAAGTATCAAAGACTCTAAGCGACATCTATTTACGAAATACCATGGGGCTCTACATAGGTACATCCAAACTGAAATGAATTTCCTAAACATTTCATCATTGGGAGTTGCCTATTTATATGTTGTCAAAATAGAGCATAAATTTAGGCACTGGAACAAATGGGAGTTCGGGTCCGCAAATATGCAACAACCAAAGCATGATAAAAATGGCCCTTACCAACAGCCTACCGAAAACCAGTCCAAGACATTGGAAAATAAGGGTAAAGGAAAGATGGAGAATGACACTGGGAAGTGGTGTGAATTCCACGAAAGCCCCTGTCACAACACTGATGTATGTCGTTCAAAACAGTCATTGGTGGCAGAGATCAAAGACAAGGAGCCGAACCCTGATTCAGAATCTGATCCAGAAAATAATGAAAAAAGACAGATCATCGATGCAAACCCCACTGCTACTTTCACAACCGCAACAATTCAACCAGAAGAACCAGTAGATCCTAAAGAGGGGGAGCACATATTCCATTCACAGATGTGGTTGAAGGGGATCCTGTTGAATTTTATTGTTGATAGTAGTAGAAAGAAGAAACTCATCTCATATGAGGTTTTCAAACAGTTTGGGTTGTCGACAACTCCACAGCTACAATCATACAACATTTGGTGGCTTCACCAAGGATGAGATATTTGTGTCAGCCAGTAGTGTCGTCTATCCTATGACATCCAACCCTTCAAGGATGAGGTAACGTGTGATTTTTCCCCTATTGATTTATGTGATGTTCTTTTGGTCTAACCATATATGTAGAAACATCATGTTGTTTATGAGTCTCCACCCCATAGTGTCATTATTACTCTGTGGGGTCAGCTCTACAGGATACCATAGGTAGTTCTGACTACTCTTCCACCAGAACAGTTCCACAAGGTAATCTCTCATACCAAAAAATTCATCCTCTTCACAATCTATTTAAGGGATGCACAAAAGGCCATTACAACCACTCCAACCTCAACATCGTCTATCCAACAAAAACAAATTGCAGAACAGAAAAAAGATATTGTCTCTTCACCTATGATGGTGCCTACACAATGCCCTGTCAAGGCATGTAGCTCACCAAGATTCATATTCAACAAACCCTTTCCCCTCTTCCCCGGGTAGTCAATGCAATGGAGAGAATTTCTTCCTAAAAGGGGAGGACTGATCCAGGTGGATATTGGTGGCCACACATGAATTCCATCATACAAATGTTGACAAAAGCATCATAGGTCAAGAGACAACATGTGAATACATTTAAAATCATCAAATCAAAATAAATAACCAGCACCCATCAAAGATAGTCATCAATCAAGATAAAACCCCCAACTCCCTCAATGTAGGAAAAGAGATAGCATTAGGATCAAACAGTAGAGGATTAGGAAATAATATTGAAATTTTGTAAGGGGGGCCTTTCCTTTTTCTTTTAAAATAAAAATTAAAGGTGGGTTGTTGTGGCCACAAAAACTTGGAAGGAATTTGGAGTGTTCTCCTGCATCAACTAAAGTGACCGATAATTGTTCACATCACGTCCCGTGGATTTTTAGAACTCACAAAATGGAGCATGTGTAATCTTTTGATATTTTTGTAGTGTCAGGAAATGAGGAGATAGATGTCCCCATCTTTTGAAAATTTCACACCCCTCAATCGAAGATCTGGATGGAAATGAATTCGATGCGCCTGCCACCATGTATCTCCCTGGTGTAGGACACTCATTCCTATGGTAACCTTATGTGCACCACATATTACACCACACATGCTTTCGCACCACCTTAACCTTAGCCATATCTTGTAATTGCATGGTAATATTTGCAAGCTAAGATTGTACAGATCTTAGCCTATTGATCATAGTTTGGTAACACACCAGTGACTCTTGGGTTCCCAAGGCAATGCTTATCATTTTCTACCTCTTTATCCACTCATACAATAAACAAGGAAGCTCAAAAAAAAAAATCATGTAAATCAATATAGATGTACCTTTGTTTCCATTGTTCAAGGTTGATCTACAGATTCCTAGTCTCTAATCGCACAAAATCATCTTCCTTTGTAGATATCCAATCTTATATCTCCTCCCAAGAATGTTTCAACCTCATTATTTACCTTCACCATGCAGTACAAAACCTTAAGGTCCTAACAAAAGAACCACTTGTTGGTTATTTCATTTTGTTGGGGGGTTTAAAGCCCTAGGTTGCATTAAGATATTACCAACAAAACCCCATAGCCATTGGTATATTGAATCTTCAATCAAGTACCAAAGAAAATCTCACCCGATATTCCATGAGAAACACAGAGACCATTAGTATTGTGTAGGGTGTGAAGGGACAACACATATAGGGAACCTCCAGTAGATAATTGATCATCCATTCATCATGCATAGAATAATAAAACACAAACATACATTCAATTCAAAACTCAGTAAATGAAGAGACAAATTTGCTCAATATGTACTCATTCATTCCATTCATTCAAGACAATTAGATAAAATGTGGCCATGGTCTACTCAAAACACATTCAGATTCAACAATAGAGGTGAGTCATCTGCTCAAACCTTTATCTACGCTTTGTTTCATGCAAGAACTAGACTGAACAAGAAGTAACACATAAGATTACTCGAGCTCCGACTCATCTCTCTCTCATACAATACTAAACTCGGTATTTACTCAAAATCCCAACCCTTTACATATCTGCATGCATCCCCCTATATCTTTCATGGAGTGTGGAAATCATTACTACTTTTCATCTTATCCATAGCCTCAAGTATGATCAGTTGATTTGTTACACAATTAGTTACAATGATTCCTGAAGATATTTTAGGATCTGGCCTGCATGCGTTTTCTTTAATTTCTTGTGCACATTACAAAATGGGTTGGTGCTTGCAGTGCAAAATTGGGTTGGCACACAAAATACAAAATGGGTCTGCATGTATAGTTAATCCTTGGTTGGCGCAAACTTTAAAACTTGGTGCCACGACATGCATATGTTTTAGTGCGCATGTGATCTTCAAACTTTAGGTGCCAACACCATTCGCCTTCCATGGGATCTTGCCCAAGCATAGCCATATAACCTAATTTTGTAGTATAATTACCACTTGATGGGTTCTTAGACCATACCAAAGTATCTTCTTTCAACCTAATATAAATATGTGCATATGGAAACCTTTTTGTAAAATCCTTCCATTATTCAGTCCACTTACCTTCCAATCCAATGTACTTGCTTTTTAAAACCTTGTTGCCAAATAGTTGAGTTCAGAGAATTTGTTGCATCTTCTAATGAATTACTACCCAAATGGTTCAATTTTTTTACTAGATACTATGGTTGTTGATAATCCGTACCACACCAGATTCATGGATCAAGGCCCACTCTCACCTTTTTATCATTACCCACTCCCTAGGATATCCAATTTCGTATGAGAGGGAATGATTGCATGATGAATTTCCATATTATCTAATCTTTTTCTAAGGATTTTACTTGGGCCCTTATCCAATCTTTGAAGGAAATAAAATCCAAATATTTTTGTATAATTACATTATGCCAAAGGCCCTAATATATTACCACCCTCAAATATTTTTGTTTAAGTAGGCTATTTTGGGGAACAATGCAGTAGTTTTAGAGGACAGTTGGAGTGCGCGCCAGGAAATAAGGAAAAGCAGCGCGATAGACTACAAAGGAAGCAACATGCATAGGGAAATAAGGAAAAGAGGAAAAAAAATCAAAGCGAGGAAAGGGTTGGATCGAATACCAACTGCGCGCAAACAATTGATATGTGGACAAGCCTAATTCACCTAGGGTTAGGGTTTTGGTAATCATTGTAATGGGTTTAACCGAATCCTTGTAGTATAAATATATGATGTATGAAGTAGATAGGGTATCATATCATGTGAGAACTTGATCTAGTTTTGGCGAGTTTGAGTTTAGTTTTGAGTCTTTAATTCCTTTTTGAGTTGTAGTATCAATTTTGATGAGGAGCTAATGTGGAGTCAGATGGATTATAATTGAGGGTTAGGTCGCAAGTTGTGGAGCTTGGTGCGACACTGATACACCTCACCTTTATGCATTCAAAATGTACTTTTGATGTAATGCATGCAGCGCAGACTTTGATGAAGAATAATAAGAAGCAAAATATGTTTGTGGATGTAGCCCAGGGGGCGTAAACCATGGTAACACCTGTGTCATTGTGTGAAATGTGTCTCTTTTATGTGTTGCTTTGATGTGATGATGAATGAATAAGTAAAGGAATGAATCTATTAGGGTTTATTTATAGTGATCATTAGAATAACTATGAAGAATGAATGTTAAAGGTTAAATGTATGGTAGATCTGATGAATGTTGAATTAGAAGAATAGTATTCCTAACATCCCCATGAGAAACATCCCTTCCATGACTATAGACATTTGGGTCCTATAGTCACCCATAATCCATCTTAGGTGAGGCTACGCTGTGCACTCTATGCGCAGTGTTTCCTTCTGGTTTACCATAGTGGTCGATGGTTTCTAGGGTTTTGTTTGAGAACTAAGGTATAACCAAGGTTAGCCCATACATCCAACAAATAGTTTTGTTTCCAACTGGAACTTAGAAGAACACCCTAGAGGGGATTTGATGAAGACAGTGAAGAGAATGCAATAGTAGAAAGGGATGTTCAGACGATGGAATCCTACTAAGAAGGATATTGAAAGATGGTTGAAGACACAGAAACTTGAGTTTGTGCAGAAAGACAACAGAAGTTCCAGGTATACACCGCGCCAGTATTTAGACAGGTATGTTTTCACTGATTTGCATGAGACATTTTTTTGTTATTTCCCATAGTTGTTGAAAGAGTGGATATTGAGGTTGAAGGATACTCATCCCATGAATCGAATTAGGTCAGTAGAGTGGACTACTGAGAACATTGTGCGGTTGGAAAGGGTTAATATGTTAGGGTCCTAACCCGCACATAGGTAGAACAATATATTCATATGTAATAAAGGTCAATATTAATAAGGCCTTGCAATAAAATAGAATAATTCGAATGTAAGAAGACCTAATAGAAGCATCCACTTCTAGAAGGATCTTCCTCTAGATGCTTCTTTTGATAAACATATTTAGTATAAAAGGAGTCGAGGGTATGAGAACCCTAGCTTGGATATTATTGTAATAGAGCTCTTCTCAACTGGAGGTTTCCCCCTCGAAGAGGCCCGTGAACATTTCTTTTAGAATCAAAGTGTTATTTTTGTGTTATTCTTATATCAATTACGTGTTATTGTGGTGGTTGTTCTGGTTATATTGTTATTATTCTGCTATTTCTAGAATTTTATTTTTGTTTTGCATACTTTTTATATATGGTATATTACAAGTGGTATCAAATCACTTTCCTTGGCAGAAATTGTGTGTAAATTTTTTTTCAGGGTAGAAATGTATTCTGGCATCTTTAAGCCACAAATATCTATCGTTACGTGCATAAACCCACAGTTGAGGGATTCATACACACAGGAAATACAAGTAGTACAAGTGGTACCCCTTTGAGTGGTATAGCATCAAACAACGCCTTTGTATGAATTGGCCTAGATTACCTAAAGACCTCTTTAGATAAATCGATTGGCCACTTGACTACTATAGTGCCACCGAGAACAACACTCAGGAAGATACTCTCTAGTACCTGGGTAGTCGGGTAGTACTAAAAAGGGTACGATCTAGCCTCCTTAGTTAGTTCCCTAATATATTAGGTTGAGTACTACTATTGGACCCCTCACATATATTAGAGAGCTATAGAATAGGGCAAACCCTTGCCTGTAGAATCCTTGAATACCTAACCCTTGGGGACAGAAACATAAAAAAATTAAAATAGACAAGATCTATTGTCGCAAAACTATATTCGGGTTGCCAAATCACTACCGATTCCTTCCTGGTTAAGCATTTGGGCATTTCATCACTACAGTATTCTTCATATCAGAGTATAAATCCGCAGGTGTAAAAAAAAAAAAAGTCTCGAAATTTTTGCACCATTATGTGAGACCTATTCCATTGGATTCATCTCTTCGCCCTTATCACATTCATACATATCATTTTTCAGCAAAAAAAATTTGACCCCTTGCCCCATTTTGGTTCCCTCGTCATCATGGCCCTTACCCATAGCCAAGACTTGGAAGCTCGCTTCAATACCTTGCAATCTAATTTAACCGAGACCCAACAAGAAGTGAAACAACTCAGTGCCAATGTTGTTGCCATTAATACAACCATTCAGTCCTGAATGGAGGAAATCAAACAAGACCTGACCACCCAGCTTGAATCTGTCGGTTCGACGCTCTTCACCAAGATGCGTATCCCTATAGATAACCCTTTATCTAACCCACCTTCATAGACTAAAGCCAGAAATTCCCTTCATTTCCATAACTTTCAGCACCATCACTTTCCATGTGACCTACTCCTCCCACAGGTGGATGTGACCAAATTTGATGGCTTGGATCCCACTGGTTGGGTAACCCAAATGGAACATTATTTATCTTTATATGGAATTACATATGACTTGGCAAACTCCGGTATGATGTTCTCCATCTAGATCAAGAACGTTGGCAATGGTGGAAATGGAGAAAAACTTATCGTCAAGGGTATTGTTTGGACACACTTTGTGGCAAAGCTTTATGAACACTTTGACATTGACACCAACCATTTGGGTTGTTTGACAAAGTTGAAACAATCAGGAACAGTGGAAGACTTTATAGCTGGCTTTGAGAGCCTGGATTTTCGGATAGTGGGAATGTCTGATGCCTTTTTCTGAGAGTGTTTTATCATTGGCCTCAAGGAAGAGATTCGGGCCCACGTCCTCATGGCTTGGCCTCAGAGTTGGGTGGAGGCTACTAAAAGAGATAAAGAATCAAAACAGGTTGTATCTTCTCAAAACTAGAAACCCTCCTTTATCCCTCGCACTAAACCAATAAATCCCACTACTCCCTCCACTCCACTAAAGATCCAAAAATTGACCAGGGCTGAAATGGTTGAATGAAAACTCAAAGGCCTTTGTTATAATTGTGATGACAAATATTTCCCGGGCCACAAGTGTAAGGAACAAAATATTTTTATGGACATCTCGGAGGATATTTTGGAAGAGGATGTTGAAACTCCCCTTGTGTCTAAGTCACCTGAAACCACTTACATAACCCCTCCGTCAGACCCTCCCAAAATAGAACCGGTCATTTCCCTTAATTCTCTCACTGGCTTCTCCACTCCCCAAACCCTCAAGCTAATTGGTTACATCAAGCATAGGAAGGTCATCATTCCGATCGATAGTGGAAGCACCCATAATTTTATTCATTGTCACATTGCCGAAGAAACTCATTGCTACATCCATGCTGTCAATAATTTCCAATACATGATTGCCAATGGTGGCTCCATGAAATGTGGAGGGCGCTGTGAAAATGTGCATCTCCAAAAATTGGTGACTACCACCTGAAATCTCATATGTTTTCTATCGACATGGGCGGTTGTGACATTGTGTTGGGTGCATACTGGCTAAGGACTTTGGGTCCCATTCTCATGGATTTTAAGGAATTAACCATGCAATTCCACCAGGAGGGCCACCAATATAAGTTCCAAGGCATCACTGCTAGTTCACTTGAGATCATTAGTTCCCATCGCATGGAAAAGCTGTTCAAAAAAGTTCATTCTGGTGTTATTTCCCAACTCCATGACATATAAGGAACAAAGACACCCTCGATGCTGCAAGACCTCCAATCCATCCTTTCTAAATATCAAGTGGTATTTTCCACTTCCTAGGGACTCCCTCCTTCCATTGGTGTTCATGATCATTGCATTCCCCTTGTACTAGGAAGCCTTCCTCCCAATATCCATCTGTATCGTCACCCCTTTTCCCAAAAAAATGAAATTGAGAAAATGGTCCAGGAACTCCATAATGCATGCATTATCCTCCCTAGTACAAGCCCCTATTCTTCTCTTGTGTTCATGGTCCTGAAGAAACAAGGTTCTTGGCAAATGTGTCCTGACTTCCGTGCCCTCAAAAAACTTACCATTAAAGACAAATTTCCCATTCCTGTCATTGATGACCTCTTGAATGAATTGAGTGGTGCCCAGTTCTTTACTAAACTTGATCTTCATTCTGGCTACCACCAGATACGTATGAAAGAGGCAGCCATTCCCAAGATGACCTTTAGAACTCATGAGGGCCACTTTGTCTTGTGTAAGTCCCCCTCCACCTTCCAAATCCTCATGAATCATGTATTTTTTCCTTTTATCTGTCATTTTGTATTAGTTTTCTTTGATGATATTCTCATCTATAGAAAAACCTCGACAGGCCATCTTGCTCATGTGGATCGAGTTCTCCATCTACTTTCTCAGCACCAATGTTTCCTGAAACAATCTAAATGTGCTTTTGGCGCCTCAGAAGTAGAGTACTTGGGTCATCTGGTTGGAAAGGATGGCGTCAGGGTGGATCCTAGAGAGATTGAAGCTATGCAAGACTGGCCTCACCCAAAGACTCTCAAAATCTTGGGTGGATTTCTGGGCTTAACAGGTTATTATCGCAAGTTTGTTAAGAACTATGGAAATATTGCAGCACCTCTCACTGCACTCCTAAAAAATAACTCTTTCACTTGGACTCCAGCAGTTGCTCAATATTTTCAAACCTTGAAGATGGCCATGTGCACCACTCCGGTCCTGGCCCTCCCTAATTTCACAAAGACCTTTGTCTTGGAATGTTATGCCTCAAGGAAAGGAATTGGCGATGTCCTTATGCAAGAGGGTTGGCCTTTAGCTCTTACCAACAAGCATTTGTCTAAAAGAAATATGGGAATATCAATATATGAAAAGGAAATGTTGGCCATTCTGCATGTCGTTGGTCTATGGCACCCTTATATGTTGGGGCAATGCTTCCAAATTAAGATAGACCATCAAAGCCTCGAGTATTTTCTGGAACAACGCATTTCATCCTCGGAGCAACAAAAATGTGTGACTAAGATTTTTGGATATGATTATGAGATCATTTACAGAAAAGGCAAATACAATGTGGTTGTGGATGCACTTTCCCGAAAATATGAAGATGAAGGATCCCTTTTTTCTCTTTCCTTCATTGTACCAGAGTGGCTCCAAGCCATTCACCAAGAATGGCTACAAGATTCCAAAAGATCACATCTGATCCAACAATAGTAGTCCAATGCTCCAGCTTCCCCAAGGTACTCTTGGCTCCATGATGAGCTTCGATACAAAGGTTGTTTGTATTTAAGTAAACAATCAAAACTTAAATACACGGTACTTTCTAAGCTTCATGCTACACCCACAGTGGGGCACTCCGGGTTCACCAAAACCTATGATAGGGTCAAACGCTCTTTTTTCTAGGATGGTATGAAACAATACATTCGTAATTTTGTCACTGAATGTGATGTGTGTCAATGCAACAAGGGAGAAATAGTCAAATCTTTGGGCACACTACAACCTCTTTTGATTCTACCTTCTATTTGGAGGGATATCTCTATGGATTTTACTACAGGCTTACGCAAATCGGGAAATAAATCAGTCATCATGGTGGTTGTTGATCGGCTTTCCAAGTATGTTCATTTCTATGCTCTTCAACACCCATTTACAAAATCCATGGTGGCTCAACTTTTCATGGATCGGGTCTTCAAGCTTCATGGCATGCCGCATTCTATTGTTTCTGATCGCAACCCAACTTTCACCAGCAATTTTTGGCAATAACTGTTCAAGATATAAGGAACCCAACTGCATCTCAGCATAGCTTATCATCCCCAGACTGATGGTCAAACGGAAGTTGTCAACAAGTGTTTGGAAACATATTTGAGGGGTTTTTCCTCAAAAAAGAAAAATAAATCGACTCAATGGTTACCCCTAGTTGAATGGTGGTACAACACTTCATACCATACAACTACATGCATGACTCCTTTTGAAGCGGTATATGGAAAAAATCCACCTTTAGTTCTCTCATACTTACCTGGTGTCTCGAAGGTCCAAGCGGTTGACCAAATTCTTACAGTTTTAGAGGCTACTCTCCGTACCCTCAAATAGAATTTGGTCATGGTACAAAATCGCATGAAGCAAAAAGCAGATCAAGGTCACTCTGAACGTCAATTTGCAGAAGGGGATCAGGTGTTTCTTCATCTGCAACCTTACAAGAAAAATTCCCTCAAGGTCGAGTATTTTTAGAATATAGCGCTTAAATTTTATGGTCCTTATACCATTCTCAATCATGTGGGAAATGTGGCCTATCAGTTAGCTTTGCCCATTCATTTGAAGCTACATCCTGTTTTTCATGTTTCATGCTTAAAGAAGGTGATTGGAACTAAGTGCCAAATTCAAACCAACCTTCTTTATTTAGTCGAAGAAGGATCCATTTGGCTACAACAACAAGCAATTTTGGACCAGCGCAAGCGTCTCCTGCTTCAGAGGACCATCAAGGAAGTGTTAGTCCAGTGGAAAGATACAACTCCAACAGATGCCACTTGGAACCAACTACCATTCTGCATCAATTTCCACATCTCAAGCCTTGAGGACAAGGTTGTTTTTAAGGGGGAGGACATGTTAGGGTCCTAACCCGCACATAGGTAGAACAATATATTCAAATGTAATAAAGGTCAATATTAATAAGGCCTTGCAATAAAATAGAATAAGTCAAATGTAAGAAGACCTAATAGAAGATTTCGATTCTAGAAGGATCTTCCTCTAGATGCTTCTTTTGATAGACATATTTAGTATAAATAGGAGTCGAGGGTATGCGAACCCTAACTTGGATATTATTTTAATAGAGCTATGCTCGACTAGAGGTTGCCCCCTCGAAGAGGCCCGTGAACATTGCTCTCAGAATCAAAGTGTTATTTTTGTGTTATTCCTATATCATTTCCGTGTTATTGTGGTGATTGTTCTGGTTATATTGTTTTTATTCTTCCATTTATAGAATTTTATTTATGTTCTTCATACTTTTTATATCTGGTATATTACATAATAATAAATTCACATGTGCAGTAGGTTTTTGGTTAGACAATATTATTGCAGGTTTTATTACTGTGTTTGCAGTTGATACATTGAAGTCATATACTACTGCAGAGAAGGAGTTTTTGAAAGGACCAAGAGGAAGGTACATCATGTCACTTTACACATCGATTAATATCTTATTGCATGATAAAGGCGTGATGAACATGGAATCAAACACCTATATCACTCTATGTGCATGGGAAGACTGGGGGAATCACTAAGGAAGATATGAGAAATGGAGAGAGATCTGGGGAGAGGCCAGAATAAGGAAGCAATGGACCTTGTCATGATGTATGAGGAACATACTAGGGAGATATTGAGCAAAGTGGGAGTGACACGCAATAAATGACCCTACCAGTATAAGATCAATAGTATGAAGAGGGAAGTAGCCGAGCGGGAGGGCTTGGACATTGATGAGGAAGAGGTAGAGGATATCCATGTGATGGTGCAGATTGAGGAAATCCTATGCACCACATATGAGAGTAAAACCATAGGTCAAGGGTCCAGTGCAGAAGAAGGATCTCCATTCCAGGTCAGAATTAGTGTGGAACCCACAACCCCGTGTCTGACTAAGACATATGAAGACAAAGAACCGATTAACTAGTAAGTGATTATTGGTAGAATGATTTTAGGATGAGGGCCCATTTCAAGTGGAAGTATTTCAGCTAGTAGAAGTCAATTATCTACACCACATGGAGGTGGTAGTACAACAAGATTCACAATGGTAGTACAATATCCAACTATTAAGTTACCTGATTTTCATGGAGAATGGTCGGAGGACCCAGAGAATAATTTGTTTATCTCTGAGAATATTTGGGAAGCCAAGTAGATAAGATATGAAGATACAAAGGTTGCACAGTTGGAAATCACATTCAAAGACTGTTGTTACACCTCAATATTGCTCACTTTGATAAGTGTCGTAAGTGTTGCATGATCCTCTCAACTGTTGCAAGTGTCGCATGTCGTTCACAAGGGTCGCAAACATCAAACAAAGCATACTTCCATGATGACGACACCAAAGAGACATCTAGAATACTTCAGACACTTGATTTGGAGGAGGGAGAATGATTAACTGAAGTCAAGGAACTCTTATCACCTGAAAGGAGCTCTTAAACAAGGGTTTTGAAGGCGAGCGCTCCCCTGTATCAGACTTAGGAGTGATGGCGCTCCCCTATAAGGTCTTAGGGAGCGTTACAACACCCTACTTCCTCTCTCAAGGAGTGCTATCCACCCTTGGAGCGCTGGTGCTCCCCTCAAGCTTCCTAGGGAGCGCTATAACGCCCTGATGCCCCTTTTGAGGGAGCGTTGTCTAATCTGGGTAGTGGTTGGCCCATTGAGGAGAATAAGGGAAGGATCTTTCAAGTTTGGAAGGTAGTTGCATTCAAATTCTTGGTTCAATCAAGAGATCCTTGATATGAGGAGGGAATTCCTCAACCTACCCTAAAGATACCTCAAGAGGTTAAGCCTCTCTTAACCTATATAAGCAGGCTCTATGATGGTGAAAAGGGGGGAAGAATTGCTAGCATGAAACCTATGATCTCATAGGAAACACACAATCATCCAAAGGAGAGTGATCAATGAAGCTGCTATCATCCAGGTCATGGATCTTTCGAGCAAGGGTTAGATGAAGGGGACTTGACGAAGCTGTCGCATTCGCATATACGATTGTAAGTACTGTTGTCGTTATTATCCTTAATATGACATGCTTGGCCTATTTCTTTCTAGTTTGTGTCTGATCCTACATGAAATTATCATTGATAGATAGATCTGTTTTCAAGCTAATATCAATAGAGTAGGAAGTGGTCATACTTTGTTTGTCTACAGGAATCAGTGAGGAGCGAGAGTTTGGAGATCGACTCGGAGCGTGCAGGGACAAACGTTGATAAAGAGGTATTTTTATTCTCCTTCCTTCTCATGTATTAGTTTGTCTAGATTTGAAAGGAAGTCAGTGTCCACGTTAAGCATTTTTTGTCTTAGAGTTAGGGTCTAGCTCTTTGAGGCGATCTACCTGTCCACAGGGAGATTTTCCTACAACAAAAACTGGTGACTCTGCTGGGGAGTCCTCAAATTGAAACTTCTTGTTTTGATTTCTCCTCATAGACCTTGTCTTACCCCTTGATTATTTTCAGACCTAGTTCACTCCTCTTTTGATTTATTTCATGAGCTGATTGACTCTCTACCCCATCACACTCAGCTTGATTGTCGAGACTGAACTGCAATTTTTGGATTTTTGACATTTTTTAGAGATTTTTGAACCTAGCGCCCCTGTCCCTGTGTTAACAGAGCACCAACACTCCCTAAGTACCTTAAACAGAGCGTTATAACACTCCTTGTCCTTGACAACAGAGCGTCATCCCTCTTTTGGCCAAAAAGCCTTCCAGAATTGCCCTTTTTCAAGGTTTTACCTCTGTGTTTCTCTTGTTGGGTCACCTTGTGAGTCAATGCTTCTTCCTTTCCAGCTTTGACATCTGTCTTTTTGAAGAACAAACATCTTGTTGTTTGGATTTTGCAGCCTTATTCACTATTGTTTTTGAGTTTTTTTTGTCGTTTGGAGTTTGAAACCCATGCATTGTCTTTCTCTCCTTTTTGACTGAACAAAAAACTATGGTGAAGGTCATCAAAGGCCTACGGATCTTTTCATTTGGTTTTAGTTAAGGTCATTGTTCTTCGAAATTTATTTTGGTGTGAACTTCTTGATTTTTCCTTGATTGTTTCTTTTCTTTCGCTTCTTGTTTTAATCACAACGAGAGGGTGTATTGTTTGTACGATTCTTGCTTGTGTTGGTCTGATTTCCATTGATCCAAAAAGATAATTAGCAAGATGAGCATTGTTTTGAATTAATCATTATTCATATACAAACAATAAAGAAACATTTTCATAATTGATTTTGCATATTAGAAGGTATTTCAAAAGTTTTAGCATCACATCAGGATTTGATTTGAAGAAAATTTGTTTGAGGACATTCCTTATTAGTGCTTGTTAGTGAAAAGAACTCTCTCTCTCCCTTAGATAGATGTTCATCGAAAAGAAATGACTGCTTATCATCTTTGATGCATTTTTGGGACTAAGTCATAATTCCATCCGTTTCACTTCCATCCACCCTTTTGAGTAAAGAACAACTATAAAATGAACGCTAATTAAAAATTATTTAGAACATTTTCTTTTCTAGGATCCTCCACCAACAGTAGACTAGGATTAGAACTTTGGATTAGGTTGTGAGCATAACTCTCCAAAGTTTCCAAAATAAACATTAGCATCCTGAGTTAGGGAGAGTCAAATCCAATTGTCGTATAAGTCTGCCTGGGATCCCCCTCTCACACAGGGGTTACGCACAAGGTCGCATTCGGGTGAGATACGGAGATTATCCCTCCGTGGTTTAACTGATTGTGGTGGTCAGATCGTATTATGGGGATCACTTAAAGGTAAATCCACAATTACTGCTTGGAATTCTTTTAGTTGATTTCGGGCTAGATACCCTGCCCGTACGTTTGGATCGGACTGTCGACTGTACCCACCCAGGTACTGACTGCAAATTGGTAACCTTACTGGCCATAATCTTTAGGGTCTTACACAAGGTGACAGTGAAGGGAAGTCTCACTGTACCTGGAGCATACATTGGTCAAACTCACTCGGGCTCCTTGGAGGGTAAATCCACAATTACTGCGTGGAAGATTGCACCAAGGCGTAAGTCCATTAAGTAGGTCTCCATTGTAACTGTTCCACCATTTCCCCACCCCTTCTTGACTTGATCATGCGACGTTGGATTTCATCACCATCTAGTACAGTCATCGAGAGAAGGCCATGTTTTCTTGGTTGTGATTCTTAGATTTTATTAGCGTATGTTGTTTCTTCTCGGTAGTTGGCCATAGATCTTTTTCGTCGACTCTTTTTCGCCAACATCGACCCTCCATGTCATTCGCGGAGGCTACAGGGACTTCCTCCAGAAAATATGGAAGGGAACACCCCTTTACCCCCTCATTCTACAGAGGAATCTCCTCAACAGAGCGAGGTTCAAGATACCACAACTTCCCAAGAAGAAATTCCCACTCCTTTAGAGAGTTTTTGTATTGTTTCAGAGTCTCCGGAAGCTTTCCGCATTCCAGAGGGATATGAATGACGTGTCCTCCAACTGAATTCAGTGGGTGAATTTATCATCGTCAATCCGTCTGACATTCTGGCTGGGTCTCGTTCAAACCCTTTAGCCGATGACCCATTTTGGACCACAGACATTGTTCGAATTCCACCGCGCATGGTGCGGGATATTTATGGAACAGGGATGGGTGCTGACGCACCTATCACCTACACTGTACCCCTAAACCATTTTATCGATACCACCGTCTTTACAGCCACACCATCTGTTGGTCCGAACGCATCATCCGTTGGCCCAAGGTCTACTTTTCCTCTCCATATGGCCCATTCTACAATGGTCCCTCACATTTCGACTATTCCCGCCAGGAATGCGGTGGTTAGCCAAGCTGCTATTGGCACACCAGTAACACTAAGACCTACATCATCACTCCCTTTTGGGTACAGAGCACTAAATCTTACCACTGCCACTACTACCCAAGTTATTTTGGGAAGTTCCATACCTATCCAACAACCCGGAGGGACCAGTCTTGGTGGTCTTAACCCATTCAGCGGTACTGGTCAATCATTTACGTATGGTTTTCAAATTCCGGGAACTCTACCTCAAGCTGGGGGGCATCCTCCCACCGGAGGAAAAATTCCATTTGGGGGGCACCCTCATGCTGGGGGGCAGCCTCGAGTCTACCATCAACCTTATGAATAAAATGTGTCTGCCACACCTAATCCATGGAACGCCCCTTTTCCAGGAAACCCACAGTTCTCGGCAGGGCACAATTCTCAAACTCCACAACAACCCCCTTATGGACAAATGCCGAATCCATCCTATAATCCTCAAAACCCATCCGGTTATCCTCCACTCGCACATGTTTCTCAAAACACCTCAAATCTTGTGTACCCTGGTCAACACCAACCTCATACAAGAGGGCCCACTAGTTACAATTATCTGCATAACCCAATGATTGGCCCTACTGGTGTCCCCATGCCACACCAGCATTACCCACAGGTTAACCGACAACTACCTTTTCTAGAAACCCTGGACCTTCCAGACTTGTCTCGGTTAACGAATGACCCTATTTATCATTCTCCAGTTTGGCCAGCTATTCCAGCTAAACTTCCTTCTGATATCCCAAAATTCGACGGAAAGTCCGGAGAAGACCCAAACAACCACGTGATGACTTTCCATTTGTGGTGTTCATCCAACTCCCTCATGGAAAATTCTATACGTTTGCATCTTTTCCAACGAACGCTTACAAGTTCCGCATCGAAATGGTATATTGAACTACCACGTGCCTCGTTTCACGATTTCAACTCCCTCACCATGTCCTTCCTCACACACTTCCAACTACCCATTTGATACGAGATGGGTACTGAACTATTGACCTCCCTTCGTCAAACAACCTCTGTAAATATCTTTGACCATATTCATGAGTGGAGACGACGACAAAGGATAATCAAAGCGGTCATTCCTGACCAATTGTTAGCGGAATGGTTCACTAAATCATTGTTACCCCAGATCGCTCGTGATGTTGCCATGGGTGGTGTAGTCACCGAGGAAGAAGCTATTTCCCGAGCTCAGTACTTCGACTTGGTCTATTCATATTCTGGTACTCTGTATGAGTTGATATTGAACGCTACCCATGCCACTAATGACCCATACAAACCATCGTCTACCTTTCACGTGGATGGAGTTATTGGCTCCGTCAAAACCCAATCTACTTCCCAGTCGACTGGAACAACTTAGTGGCCCTCTTTGACGGCTGCTCCCAGCCAGACTGCACCCTCTTCTACCCCCCCTCAAACTTAGGTCTCTGAGGTGAATGTGGTCCAATCGACCCCTTCACAACAACTTGGGGGCAAGAAGAAAGTGAGAAATAAACCAAAGAAAAACAACAACAACGAACAACCAAAAAATCAACCACAAACTCCTGTTGCTGGAAAACAACCACAATGAAAACCAAAATTCCCATGTCTCATTTGTGGTGACGATCACTACACTCGAGACTGTCCACATCGCGATGAAGTGGCCAAGCTTTTCAAGGGAAATTCACAACCCGCTGTGCTTACTCATCCTTTTCCACAGCAGCAATATTTGGTTGCCCAAACCCCCACCATAGGGGGCAGTTCCAACCAATCCCATGATGAGGCCTCGACAAGCACCCACATTTACATGTTTAACAGGGTTAATCTGACCACTCGCTCTAAAACATATGACAGACCAGTTAAACCTGATAAGCCGAATACTACTAATGCCTCTGCACCAGACCCATTACCATATTTCGTTAGTCCTCCATCTACTAGCCCTCCATCCAGGCCGCTTCAGATTGAGAAACCTTCATTTGACTCCATTTTATGCCCTCCTAAGAGCACCATCTGGAAATCTACCTTCAATCCTAATTCACGGGCTGCCCAAAACTACAACATTGTTGAAGATTTGGCTCAAGCTTCGTGTGCTATGTCTTCCTTGGAAGTTCTACAACACTGTCCCAGCCAACGTAGAACGCTCTTAGCTGCTATAGGCACTTTCGATCCTGAGTCATCGAATAACCTCACGTTTAACCTGGATGATCATCAACCATGACTCTCCCACCAGTTAGCTTTTCAGATCGATGTTGTTGTTCACAATCAACAAATCCACCGAACTATCTTGGATGAGGGAGCCTCTACTTGTGTCATGTCTTTAGCTTGTTGGAAAGGCTTAAAATCACCTACCCTTAACAAATCCCCTATGATATTATGCACTTTCAATGGGCGAGGTTTTCATCCTCACGGACTGTTACAATCCTTAGTCGTTCAGTTGTGCAGAAAAACTGTTACCGTTGATGTCAAGGTGGTCGATGCCCCCCTCGATTACAACCTACTACTTGGAAGAAGTTGGTTCTACGCTATGACTATCGTCACCTCGTCGGTGTTTCTATGTGTACAATTCCCCCATCAAGGCAAAATTGTCACCATTGATCAACTCGATTTCTGTACACCCAACGCTCGCGTCCTTGCCACCAACAACATTCATTTTTTGGGAGACCACCCAGTTATGTATGAAAGCATTGGTGTTGGCTTATTGAAATATTCTATCCTTATGGGTACTTTCCCTACACCACTTCCACCTACTGCGCATCATATTGTCGCCGTCAATATGATCTCGACTATGCCTTATCAATCCTTGGAATCATCTGATCCTTGGATTGTACCTAGTCCTATGGAATTCGATGTGCTCGGTGACACCATGCCACTCAGCCCAGCCGAGGCTGCATACGTAGCTATTAAATCTGCCTCTCCCTCTCCAAACAACCCACATTTATTGGCACCTGATACCTACTCGATGCCCTCATTGTTGGATTCCCTATCGTCTGTCGTCGATTACATTTCCCAAATTTTCCCTTATGACGAATCTATTATGGAAATGCTTAGCATTGACGATCTACCTTGGGATGATAACCATCATCGATCCTCTTTTCTTCCGCCTTTGGAAGAAATTCACCAAGACATACACTTTGTCTTCCCTCCCGATGTTACCGATGCTCCGCAATCTCCTATCCTCACACAAGATACTCTCTCTGAGGGGAATATGGGTAACATCTCTACTACGATTGTTATTGACATTTCGATCAAAGAAGGTGTCATGGAAAACATTAACCTTGGTGCCAATTGCTCACCCGAAGAAGTGGTCTCTTACACCGCTTTGTTTAAAGAATTCCACGATGTCTTCGCATGGAGCTATGAGGAAATGCCAGGGATCAACCCTTCAATCGTCATACATGAAATCAAGACTTACCCTGACGCGAAACTTGTTCGACAAAAGCTTCGCCTGGTTCATCCCAAGAAAATCGCAGCTATAAAGGTAGAAGTTGAGAAACTTCTAAAATCTGGCTTTATCTATCCCGTCCCTTTGACAGAATGGGTCTCCAACCTTGTTCTAGTTTCCAAAAAACAAGGGACCATTCGTGTTTGTGTTGACTATCGGGATCTCAACAAATCTTGTCCCAAGGACAACTACCCTACGCCCTTCATCGACCAAATCATCGATAATTGCGCAGGGAGCGTAATCTTCTCTTTCATGGATGGCTTTTCTGGGTATAACTAGATTGAGATCTTACCTGTTGATCAACATAAGACAGCCTTTATCTACCCATGGGGAACTTTCGCTTATCGAAAGCTACCTTTTTGCCTTAAAAATGTTGGTGCTACTTTCCAGCAGCCATGTCGTACGCTTTCCACGATATCAAGCATATCGCAGAGCCTTGCCTCGATGACTTACCCTCCCACTCATCCAATCGATCCGATCACATTGATCACTTACGAGTAATTTTTCTTCGATGTCGGTTCTACTATATTCACTTGAACCCACATAAATGCATTTTTGTTGTCGAATCCGGTCGATTCCTCGGTTTCATTGTCTCCAAAGATGGGATCAGGGTGAATCCCTTAAATATTAAGGCCATTCTATCCTTACCCCCACCTACCAATTTAACCCAACTCCAAAGTTTGCAAGGCAAAGCAAACTTCCTTCACTGTTTCATCTACAACTACGGCGAGATAACTAAAGGATTCATGTGGTTACTACAAAAAAACACCCCTTTCATCTGGGATGACACCGCCCAATGGTCATTTGATTCTCTCAAGCACGCCTTGACCCACGCACCTTTGTTGCACCCTCCGGAGTATACAAAGGAATATATCCTTTACTTGGCTGCCTCCACTTCCACTATTGCAATGGTGTTAGTTCAGGAGGACCCCAACGGTGAAGAACATGTGATTTATTACCTGAGCAAGAGTCTATCTGGACCCGAACTCCGATATTCACATGTAGAGAAACTGGCTCTGACAGTATTCATCATTGTCCAAAGATTCTGCCATTACATATTATTACGCACCACCACGGTGATCGCGGACTCCAACCCCATGTACCACGTCTTGACACGTCAAGTACTTGGGGGGAAATATTCCAAATGGATCGTCATCCTTCAGGAATTCGATCTTGAATTTACGAAGTCCAAAGCCAAAAAGTCCTTGGTGTTTGCAGAGATTATCTGTGCTCTCCCTCGTGCCGATGAAGACATCGAACCTAGATATTATCTCCCCGATGAATCTCTTTTCCTCATCAACACCTCTGATCCTTGGTACGGAGATATCCTCCTTTACCTTCAAACCCAATGTTTTCAGCCTAACATTTCTCATGAAGAGTGTCGACATATTCATCACCACTCTCATCGTTATCTTATCATCGGCGACACCTTATAACGCCATGGTATTGACACTATCCTTTGATGATGTCTAATTCACAAGGAGGCTGAATGCGTTCTGAGCGATTGTCACCTCGGTGCCTATGGAAGTCACCTTTCTGGGATGGCCACAGCCCAAAAAATCCTATGTGCCGGCTACTTTTGGCCCTCGATTTTCAAAGATTGTATTGAGGCCGTCAAAAAATTCCCACCCTACCAAGTCTTTAACAAAAAGGCACGCACCCACCCTACTGCACTGCACCCCCTTATCGCCATCGACCCCTTTTCCAAGTGGGGTATCGATTTCATGCAGTGTAAGCCTACCTCAATCGGGGGGCACGATTATATAATCGTCGTCGTCGACTACTTTACCAAATGGGTTGAGGCTATGCCTACCTTCCTGAATGATGGTCGTACCGCAGCTCTGTTTCTTTTCAACCATATCATAACTCATTTTGGTGTACCACGCACCACTGTCACTGATCATGGTGCACACTTCAAGAACCAAATGATGATCGAACTGCATGTCAAATTGGGTTTTCGCCATGAAAACTCATCCCCTTACTATCCTCAGGCCAACAGACAAGTTGAGGCCATCAACAAAGTCCTTAAAACCATGATTCAACGCATGGTAGGGGAAAACAAGACATCGTGGCATCTACAACTTTTCTCTGCTCTCTGGGCTTATCGCACTTCTGTGAAAACCCCAACTGGATTTACTCCTTTCCAGTTGGTGTATGGCATTGAAGCTGTTCTACCAATCGAGTGTGAGATTCCATCACTGAAACTCAAAGTAGAACTCCTACCCCATACTTCTGCTGAAGAAGAACGCTTCTTATATCTATCCAAGCTGGACGAAACACGTCATGATGCTGCTCTCGTCAATGAGGCACATCAGAAATGAATTAAGAGTCAATATGACAAATCCGTCCATCCTTGGAATTTTGTAGAAGGAGACTTAGTCCTCGTTTATGACCAAGCTCATGACAAATTGACGACAGGTAAGTTAGAACCTTTGTGGCACGGTCCTTACATCATGAAGCATGTTCTACACAGAGGTGCCTAGGAATTAGTAGATTATGATGGAATTTCCCTAGGAGAGCCCTGGAATGGGCTTTACCTTAAGAAGTACTATGCCTAGATCACCCAGCATCTTTACTTTGTACATTATTGTATTTTAGTTTGGTGTGTCTATTTCTTTCGCGTGCTCGAGTCTTTACCGTTGCCACTCATGACTGTGCTTTTGTTTTCATGTGCAGATGACGTCTTCCTTTCCTAGATTTTCGGGTTTGTGGATGGCGCTAGTCGACATACCCGGAACATTGCTTCGACAGCATGGGTTATTTACCAATTTGACGAGGTGGTGAGTTCAGGAGGTATCTGCTTAGGACCAACAACCAACAACATGGCAGAATATCATGCTATCATCGGACTGTTGACCCAAGCCTCCTCCCTAGGTATGTCTCGCATCATTGTTTACTTAGACTCCCAACTCATGGTCTATCAACTCAACCATATCTACGCTATCTGTAGTCCTATCCTGCTATGCCTCCACCTACAAGTTCACCATCTTGAACAAATGTTCGATTACATTGAATATAGACACATTCCAAGAGAACTTAATAGTGTTTCAGATTCGTTAGCTAATTACATCATGGATCGGTATCTTCCCCACATATAAGACTTAAGGAAAGCAAAATTGTACATCACATGTAAATTA
>JZKD02S1674532.1:272368-290303 GCA_000966675.3 Picea glauca | reverse complement strand
TGAAATGTTTTAATTAAATCAAAAAAGTATGTAGAAGAGAAAAATGTTGGGTCTTAAAACCCCTGCAATATCGCCTGACAAGGCATACAAAAATATGATCACCAGAGAGACTCTAATCTCCCTGCACTACATTGTGCTGCGAGTAACATATCACTGCACGCACTACGCATCTCAGTAGAGAATTGACATTCTCTGGCACTCCCACAGTGTGCCTCTGTAGATGTAATGGAACTTCTCCCCTTCGTAGAGGAGGAATTCCCATCGTGAGGCCTTGGAGATTTCTTTCAACCTCTTGGAGACCTATCACGGGTACTCCCGGATCTGCTACAACCGAAGCACCCCCACGACGTCCTGGTATCGGTATATCAGTCGGGCGCACTGCTCCCTTGTCTGCATGTTGAAAAAAATACATCTTTTAAACACTCTTCTATGTACCCAAAAAAATACATATACATTAAAAAAAAAACTTAAAAAACAAAACTAGACAAGGTATGGCTCAGTCTCTTACTTGACACATCCCAGTCTTCCCCCACGGGTAAAATCAAATCCATGCTCCCGTGGAAATCTACCTCAGCATACATGAAGTCTTCTATCCAGAGATACTGTCGTCTCATCCAAGAAAATAAATCGCCAGTGAAACGGAACTCTGACTTCGCTACTAGCCTCGGAGACAGACTAGTCCACCTCTCCATCCTTAGTTCGTCCACTGGTCGCACCGCCAGTGCTATCTGAGGCTGCATCTGGGGGATGCACTCTAGGAAAAATGAGACCAGAAAAGAGCCGTAACCAAATTGTTTCTGTCCCATCCTGTACCGTGAAACCTGTTCCTTCACATTTTGAAGGAACCCTGTACTCTAGTTGAACAGTGTTGGTTCCAAACATTGTACACCATAATCCACCTGCGATCTTGATGCTAGATGTGCGCTAGTACTGCCCTTCATGCTCGTGATCGAGAACAAAATGGACCATAGGGGTATCTCTCGGATATCCTTGATAGGAATTCTACCCCCTACCAGTCTTTCTCCTGGAATGTAGTGACGTGCCAGATACACGCCCACTTGTTCAGGTAGCACCCTCTGCCCAGAAAAAGATATGGGAACCCCTCTCTTCGAGAGGCCAGTTAGGAAATACACGTCTTCCAACTCAATGGTTAGAAGCTATGTGCTGATCCTTTCTCTGCAACATCCCATAGGCCGATCATGTGCTCAAGCAACAAAATCTCCTTCTTCATTTTTTGCAATTTGAAGAATTTTAATAAGCCACAAGCTCGCAATGCGGCCCGTGTGCGAGGACTCCGCAAGGCAGCCAAGTCATCAATCTCATGTTCTCATTCTTTCCACTTGATCATGGTCACCGAAATCACCTACACAACAAAAAGAATAAAGAATTTCATTATTTCAACGTTTTGGCAATTTCGACAATTTTCAAAATCAATCTAAAAACATGAAATCTAATGCCCAAGTCATTTAAAGAGACCACACCCTCTTTTACAATCACCACGCCCTCTCATAGCCATTTAATATCCATCATACAACAATGAAACCTTTTTAAATGCAAACGATTTCCCTTATGGATGTGTGGGCATATGTGGGGATTTTTCATGGGTTCTTTGCCAAAAACGACCCATCCATTTAGGTATTGAAGCGTTGGCATCTTAGCCATCACCTTCTAAAACGTTTTTGCAAAAAGAATCCCATTTTTCCATCATTTTTAAAAGAGGCCGATTTTGATCTTTTTGGGGCAACTTAGGCCTTCATTTTTGAATTAAATGTTGCTATGAAAATGAATATTAAACCATTCAATTGAAAGAAGGAGAGATGAAGATCTACCTGGTCCAAATGACAAGAGAAACGATCAACCATAGCTCCGGTATCAAGCGAAACAAGATCGACCTCCGAAATGAGAATCTCCACTACTCCAAAATTCTTGTGCAAAATGAAATGGTAAATGGAATTTTCATTGTATTGATATTTATAAATTTCCATTTTTTATAAGGTATAGTCACTTATGGGTTTCTCTAACAATATAATGGCTTCACTAAACCCCTGGTTTGTAGTTTTGACATTGCAGGTTTCCTGGCAGTTCTGGTGGGTTATTTACCTTGTCGCACTCATGAGCATAGTCTTGGTTCGTTCTCAAGCTCGAAAACATGAGAACGTGTCGGGTAAACGTTTATCTCTTTTTCGGACCCGCATGGACACACGAAAAAGGAACCCCCTAGGAGTCATCTTTAAACTCTTTTCAGACTCTCTAAATATGAAAATATTGTCGAGTGACCTTGCTTCCTTTCACACTCATTAAAAGGTTCGAAAGGGCATCTTTCGAGTGATAGTTTATCTCTTTTTCGGTCTTGTTAGACTACTGTACGAAAAAGGAACTGAGAGAGTTCTCTTTTAAGTGTTTTTACAAACTATATAATCCTGAAAAACCTTCGAGTTTTCTGTCTTTGGACTCAATAAAGCACACATCGACAAGCCCATATGGGATCAAACCCTTACTTCTTCTGGTTCGTTAAACAAAAGAAGAGGGACTTACCGAAGGTGAGTTATATCGAGCATGTGTTATCCCCCTCGATCTCATTAAATAAAAAAGAGGTACTCGTCTATCTAGATGGGAGAAAAATTGAAAGAAGCAAGCCAAGCAGTCTCTTGAGAACGTCACCAAGCAATTCTTAGAGTCGCCCTTGAACACGTCACTTTGTCTTTTGCACGTATTATAACCTGTTGAACCTCTGTACTGAGCCAATCCTTTGAGTCTTTTTCACTCCTTTGGGTCACCTGACGCAAGTCACCGTATCCACTGCATCATCAAGTTTTGGTCCATGTCATGTTCTGTTGTTGTGCCTAAGTGTTCAAGGGAACTATCCACCTCTAGAGTCAGCCATCCCAAATATCTTGCCTCAAAACCTGTGTCATTCCATGTCCTTTTGATCTACCAATTACATTTCTATGTTCGTTTCATGTCGTTGATGGGGGATACATCAAGGCCCTCCTTCGACAAGCTTATTCCTATCGACCTCAACACATTATCCAGGAATTAGGCTTAGAAACCAGTTAGTACTTTGGGACTTGCATACCTCAATGGAAAGCCTCCTCACATTCGACAGTAGGTTTACATCATTGAACTCTGATCAGATGATTCCATGGATGTTCGACTCTATCTCATCCATTCACATTCATTGGAATGTACTAGGGTACCTTGGGAATCATTGACATTAATGGTGATCTCCCTCGCACTTGTTAACGGTTCACACCATTGACCGGTAATCAAGTGGTTTCTGCCATGTTCAACATTAGGACATCTATTCACATGGTTAGAATCGTACCACATTGGTATCGGTAAGAAGACCCTAGGTTGAGTAATCACTCTGATATACACTTTGCCCAGGTTGCGAAGTAGTTTCTCTTGGACAAATGATACATACATTGTTACATAGATCCACTTTGTATTGGTCATGGCTATGTCTTGTCACCTCATAGATCCACTGTGTATTCTTCATGGCTACGATCAGTCCAAGTCATCATATTATAGATCCACATTGTATTCCCGGTGGCTATACCTTTTTATCGATACAATTATGGATCCGCAGTGTATTTTATGGTGGCCATATCTTGCAAGTCTTGATCACCCAAGCATAGGTATGCTTGCCTTGGGTTTTGAAATATGTCATGATACTTGTTGGATGTTTGTGTGCAGCTTCCGTCGGGTTCTCCGAGTCTATAACCTTGCTTGAACGTCTACAAAGAATTTCAGTTATCAGTTCGCATCTTCTAACTTCATACTTTGGGGGGAAATCTGTTACACCTCAATATTGCTCACTTTTATAAGTGTCGTAAGTGTCGCATGATCCTCTCAACTGTTGCAAGTGTCGCATGTCATTCACAAGTGTCGCAAACATCAAACAAAGTATATTTCCATGATGACAACACCAAAGAGGCATCTAGAATACTTCAAACACTTGATTTGGAGGAGAGAGAATGATTAACTGAAGTCAAGGAACTCTTATCACCTAAAAGGAGCTCTTAAACAAGGGTTTTGAAGGCGAGCACTCCCTTGTATCAGCTTTAGGAGCACTGGCACTCCCCTATAAGCTCTTAGGGAGCATTATAATGCCCTACTGCCTCTCTGAAGGAGCGCTATCCACCCTTGGAGCGCTGGCGCTCCCCTCAAGCTTCCTAGGGAGCGCTATAGCGCCCTGATGCCCCTTTTGAGGGAGCGTTGTCTAATCTGGGTAGTGGTTGGCCCATTGAGGAGAATAAGGGAAGGATCTTTCAAGTTTGGAAGGCAGTTGCATTCGAATTCTTGGTTCAATCAGGACATCCTTGATCTGAGGAGGGAATTCCTCAACCTACCCTAAAGATACCTCAAGAGATTAAGCCTCTCTTAACCTATATAAGCAGACTCTATGATGGTGAAAAGGGGGGAAGAATTGCTAGCATGAAACCTATGATCTCATAGGAAACACATAGTCAACCAAAGGAGAGTGATCAGTGAAGTTGCTATCATCCAGGTCGCGGATCTTTCGAGCAAGGGCTAGACAAAAGGGACTTGACGAAGCTGTCGCATTCACATATACGATTGTAATTACTGTTGTCGTTATTCTCATTAATATGACACGCTTGGCCTGTTTCTTTCTAGTTTGTGTTTGATCCTACATGAACTTATCGTTGATAGATAGATCTATTTTCAAGCTAATATCAATAGAGTAGGAAGTGGTCGTACTTTGTTTGTCTACAGGACTCAGCGAGGAGTGAGAGTTTGGAGCTCGACTCGGAGCGTGCAGGGACAAACGTTGATAAAGAGGTACTTTTATTCTCCTTCCTTCTCATGTATTAGTTTGTCTATATTTGAAAGGAAGTCAATGTCCACGTTAAGCATTTTTTGTCTTAGAGTTAGGGTCTAGCTCTTTGAGGCGATCTACCTGTCCGCAGGGAGATTTTCCTACAACAACTATGCACTAGATTTGTATATGGATCTCACAGTAAATAATCTAGTGGGAGCACCTACAACTATCACAAATGTGAAGAGGTAATTAATCAATGAATTTCAATGACTGATATCAGAGGATCAGTTCATGAATGAGATGATAGAGATCAAGAAAAATCTAGGTGAGTAAGTGTGGGAGATTGATGAAAAGTTCAAAAGGCTAAAAGGTAATTTGAAGTACCCTATCACATATATACAGCATAAACATTTATTTGCTAACTCTTTATTGCCACATTTGAAGTATCCTTTGAGGCAACATAAATTCCAGATTCATGTTAAGGCTCTGCAGGCAACATTGTAGTCAGAGGAAAATCAGTATAAGCATATATATCCATTTGTAGAAGAGTTGAGAAAACATATGAAGAACCTGACATTCCACTTAAATCATAATAAAGGAAAGGAGAATAGGGAAGCAATTTGGTGTACATTATGCAGGACAAAAGGACATCATAAGAACGAATGTTCAATCTATGCGCAGTACTTGGGAGAAGGTATGTTGAATCCTCTACCGCCACAAGGGCCATGGTGTGAGATATGCAGAACACATGGACATGATCCTTACCATTTTCCTATGATGCAAAAGTATCATACAATACCGAAGACCACATTTTGTAATTTTTTCAAGTCAGTTGGAAATGAAGACAAGGACTGTAGAACTTTGGATATAATGAAGGAGAGGACTTTAGATGCATATAGGGTGCAAGATGAACCTATGACAACACAACCTATGTATTAGTTTACAGTTCCACTGCATTATAATACTGCACAACTGCAGTATAATAAGGCACCTTAGTATAATACATCGCGTGGAGATAATCAGGGTAACATAGGAGGCTACAGAGGAGGAGGCCACGAAGGAATGGGATTTGGAGGAGGTAGAGGACCAATAGTTTGTCATAACTGTCAGAAACCTGGATACTATGAAAGAGATTTTCCATTTCCACCTACAACATGTATGTATTGTCGCACAACAGACCATGATACCAAAGACTTCCTGAAACTCTTGGGAAAGATACAGGAAAGGAGGAACCAAAATAATCAGAATGTGAAATGGATTGTTGTGGAAACCAGAGAAGATGATGGGAAGAAGATCAATATATTCACTAGAGGTGGAGCTAAGACATGAGATGATGCAACCAATAAGAACCAGGATATACACTAGTGGGTAACCAAGAATGAAAAATCTAAAAAAAAGTTTGATGCACACATAGAAAAGGAGACCTTCAAAGAGGATAGACAGGATATTTTGAAGGAAAACATTGTGTCTACTTTAGGAACAAAGCCAGTAGATGATATACCAGTGTATCACATGCCTCCCTTATTTTATCAGACCAACAAAGAGCATCCTTCAGAGAAAGTTAGTAACTTAAGAAACATTTTGGGGGCTTGTGTAAAATTGTTGAATGATAAGTCATCTTTAAAAGTATTACAGAGTATGTTAGAAAAGTGTAATTCTAGAGAAGAGCTGAAATTAGAACATAAGAGAGTCCATTAAGTTCGTAAGAAGATAAGAAAAATTAGGGAATTCAGGTTGAATGCAAACATTGGTTATTTCAATATGGGTGATATCATACTAGATTTGGGGTTTGAAGTTAATGTTCTTCCTAAGAAAACATGGGAAGCCATGGGAGAACCTATATTAGGGTATTCAACTATTCAGTTGAAGCTAGAAAATCAACACAGAGTGGTGCCAATTGGTAGATTTAAGGGGATACCAGTAGATCTAGATGTTGTACGCACCATGGAAGACTTTGAAGTCATTGACATAGTAAATAACACTCAACCTTATCCAACACTATTGACACTGGATTGGGCCTTTGATAATCAGACTATTATTAATTTGAAAACCAGAAAGATGATATTTGAATCAGGTGAATACAGAGTTATTGCACCATTAGTTCTCGTAGAAGGAGGAGGGTATGTAGAACCTGTGACAATTTTTTTTTATTACATAAGATATAAATCAATTGTACAGAACTACCGCACACGAAGAGGATTAAATCAACCCAACCATAGATGGAATGTTGAGTTGGAGGAGTATTGGTTCTTGTGCTTTAGACTCTGACACAGGACTAAAAAATTAGCAACAATGATTACATAAATTATCTACCAGAAGATGTACCCGAATGACGCGCACACTGAGATGTATTGGATCAAAGGTAAGAGAACCTCCCACTTTTTATGGTTAGAAGAATTTAGAAGAATTTCTAGCAAAGTTTGAATTATAAATTTTGGAGAATCAAAGGTTATTAGTTTTAGACATGGCATGGAAAGCAACACCTTCACGTTGGTGGGGTGCACATAAAGAGAATATTAAGAACTGGTATCAATGCAAGAGGTTACTGCGCATTAGATTTGGCGCAAAGAAGCAAAATAGATATTTGGAGAAATATGATGGGATTGGACAACCCAAGAGAAAATATAGACAAGTGCATGGTCCAATGGATATTGGTACCACCAGAAGAATGAACACACCATTTTATTCACACACTAGAAGGAATCCCGAGTAATTGGTACACGTAGTTGGAACTGCAGAGGAATTGTCAGTTGGGAGGAAATGCAGCATAATTTTGTTATTAAATTTTTATTTGAGAATGAGAATCCTATGGTGGATACAACATTGAAGTTAGTAAGATATAGGATATTTGAAGAATCCAAATTTTAGATTTTCACAACTTATCAGAACTAGAATAGACAGACTGTCAGACAATTGATGCACTATTATCACATCGTAGAGGAGGATCCAACAAAAGATAACCCGTGCGATATAAACATCACAAAATTAGAAGGAGAAAGAGAAGTAGAGGGACCCTAGTTAGATTCAAAAGATTATTCTACACCATTGAAGATCAAGAAGGTTACTATTGGAACAGAGGAAAATCCGAAGATTCCAAACATTGGTGATTATTGTGACAACCAGACAGTAGAAAGTATAACAAAGTTATTGCACGAGTATAGTGACTTGTTTCCAGCAACATTTTCAGAGATGAAAGGAGTAGCAGGAAAATTTGGAGATATGAAGATTCCTTTGAGACCAAATGCCAGACCAATCAAACATAGACCTTACAGATTGAATCCAATGTATAAGCAGAAAGTGAAGGCAAAGATTAAATAGATGTTAGAAGTTGGTGTCATAGAACTTGTTGAAGAATCAAAATGGATTAGCCCCATGATAGTACAGGAAAAGAAGCAAGGGGGAATCTAGATCTGTGTTGACTTGATAAAGTTAAATGATGCTTGCTTCGATGATCCTTTCCCTACTCCATTTACAAATGAAGTATTTGAGAATGTAGGAGGTCAAGAAGCATATTAATTTATTGATGGGTTTGTAGGATATCATGAGATCAGGATAACACTAGATGATAGACATAAGACTACATTTTCTATAGAATGGGGATCGTATTAGTATATAGTCATGACTTTTCGATTGAAGAATGCACCTGCAATTTTTTCAAGAGTAGTAGTAGCAACCTTTAAGGATTTTATACATATGTTTTTATAAGTTTACTTGAATGATTAGAAAATATTTAGATTATTGAAGGATCATGTTGAAGTGTTGATATTGATGTTAGATAGGTGTATACAATGTCAGATTTCATTGAAAATTAAGAAATGTATTTTCAATGCACCTTTTGAGATTTGTTTAGGGTATGTGGTGTGTAAACATGGTATGTTGGTTGATCCTGTGAAAATTGTTGTCATAGTTAATTTACCACCACCTAAGTCAGTGCACTAGTTAAAGCATACACTTGGTCATATAGGATATTATAGGAATTTTATAAGGGGATATACACAGATTACTGCGTCGATAGAGAAATTGTTGAAGAAGGATATTAAATTTCAATGAAATGATGAATGCCAACAGAGTTTGGATATCTTGAAGGAGAAGATGGTGACAACGCCGATTTTAGTGTTTCCAGATTGGTCCAAAGAGTTTCATGTACATGTATATGCATCTTCAATAACACTTGGAGAAGTGCTGACACAACCATGATAAGGTGATATAGATCACCCTATAACATTTGCAAGAAGGAAGTTGTCAAATTCAGAGCAAAACTACAACACTATAGAAAGAGAAGAGTTAGCTATGGTTTATGCATTACATATGTTAAGACATTATCTGTTAGGACAACATTTTAATATGTTTACAGATCACTCTTCTCTTAGATATTTGGTCAATAATCCAGTGTTATGGGAAGAATATGCAGATGGTTATTGTTCTTTCAGGAATTTGACTTTGAAGTTGTGAAATCTAGAAGATTAAATGTAGGGCTAGATCATCTGTCAAGGATTACCAATGGAGAGGAACCAAGAAATTTGGAAGGTAACTTTCCTGATGCTCAACTACTTTCATTACATATTGTTGATGACTATTTTGTTGATATTATTGAGTTTTTGAGTACAGGATTTGCCCCAAATCAATTTACTACTGCACAGAAAAGGAATTTGGTGGTCAGAGATGCAGACTATCAATTAATTGTAGGCAAATTTTATAAACTTGGTGTAGATAACATTTTGAGGAGATGTGTAATGGAGAATGAAGGACCTATCATTTTGGAAAAATCACATGAAGGAATAGTTGGAGGACATTATGCAAGGAAGGCTACTGCGCAGAATATATTGTGCATAGGATTATGGTGGACAACATTTCATAAAGATGTAAAGGAGTATGGTCAGAATTATGATGTTTGTCAGAGTGTTGGAAATTCATCCAGGAGGGATGAGATGCCACTGAGACCTCAGGTAAGTTTAAAAGTATTTTATAAGTGGGAAGTAGACTTTGTAGGTCAAATTTATCCACCAACAAGAAGATCAGGAGCTAAGTATATTATTAAAGAGAAATTTTTTTTTAACAATATGGGCTGAAGCAAAAATAGTGAAAGATTGAAGCGCGAAAACTGTAACACACTTCCTATTTGAACATGTAGTGACAAGATTTGGATGCCCTGGAATTTTGATGAGTGATAAGGGGAATCATTTTATTAATAGTACAATCCAGGAAATGCTTGAATAATTTGAGATACATCATTAGAATAGCACTCCTTACCACCCTCGGGCTAATGGAACAGTGGAAGCATTTAACAAGATATTGGATAATTCCTTAACCATGATTTTTAATGTAAAGAGGGATGATTGGGACTTGAATATACCATCAAATTTATGGGCTTATAGAACTACATGCAAGAGTCTTACAGGAAAAACACCTTTCATGTTAGTGTATGGATAGGAAGCAATAGTTCTGTTGGAGTATTTGATACCTAGTTTGTGCATTGTAACTATGACATAAATGATAGAAAGAGGCACAATGCAAGAAAGATTGGCTCAAATTATGGAACTAGAAGAATATAGGATTATAGTTGGGTTTCATCAGGAAATAAGGAAAGAAAAGGAAATATATTAGCATGACAGACATATTAAGAAGAATAAACTTAAGGAAGGAGATATGGTTCTCCTCTATGACAATAAATATTTCCAGCACCCAAGGAAGTTCAAGATGCATTGGCTAGAACCTTATGAGATAAAGTTTGTCACATATTTTATAAGGAAAGGAGATTCAAGTTTTGGTGAATGGTAATCGAATAAAACTATATAGGGACAATCGACCTACCAACCCTCAATAACTGTAGTGCAAAATTTAGACTTGTACATATTGTATATAGTAGGCATTAAGAAAAAGGTAGAAAAATGAGAAAAATCCAAAAATAAGTAGGTAGATGGATAGGTGGTAGATGGACAGTTGGAAGGTACAATGCACAAAAAAATATAGAAAGAGGTATGACATAACCTAAATACACTGCGCGATAGAAAAATATGACTAGATAGAAGACGTAGTACGATGGGACATATAACGGCCAAAAAAAGAAAGACGATGACCAGAAAAGTGCGCTAAGACAGAGCATTTATGACAGATGTTATAAAAGCAGGAAACTTGCAAGATACGTCTCTTTGTGACTTGGAGTAGACGAGAGACAAGGCGAGAGAGCTAAGAAAACACACAAAGAGACTAGGAATCCCCATAGTTTTTAACAACGATTCAAAGCATTAGGGTCAGGAATTTGCAGTATGGTGCCCACTGCCACCAAAGGTTGGAGCACCTAGTTAAATTTCAAGGAGAACCCACAACAACACAAGATATCCATAGGAGCAAGTAACCAAAGTGGAAAACCCTAGTGAACAAGTAGGATTCATAGACATGGATGTGATTCCATCACCTGAACCAGTGATTCCAACTCACTTCAGGTGATTGGGGTGAATGTGGGGTGCCTATGAGAAAAGCTAATGTTTTGATGAAGATTTTTTTATATTGCTACATGTGACAGTAATTTTGTGATAGTATTTAGAATGAACACTGGAGGATGGTAATATAATCTCTCGTAAATATTGGTTTAATGCATTTTAATGGGAGACGTCCTTGAGATTTTTTCTCATTAATGTCAATCTTTTCAAAAATGTGTGGTGAATTGCCACTAATAAAAGCGTAATCAATTTGCATTGGTAATGTGTGCGAAGGTGGCAGGGACATAGACTAAGTATGAAAAGGCGAGGCGGCCAGACGGACCCATACAGACTCATCGTAGGTAGAGTGAATCTTGCAAGTTCGAGGAGTTTGAGGTCGAATTGTAGATAATGAAATTTTTGGGTGCAAGATGTATATCACGAAATAGGGGGCATGAAAGTTCGATAGCGCCAATCTAGGAACTAGCGGCCATAAACATTAACTATGGGAAAAACATTGTCATCTATGTAATATACCTGGAGCTCGACAAAATCAGGTTCAAGTTAAAAGATAAGTTTTTTATATTTACTTAAACACTATTCATATCATTTTATTTTATTAATATTTTTTGTGGCCCAGATGCAAACCATGTTCAAATTTGAAGGGTGGATTAACATTTTCATAAGCAAGCATACTCTCAAATATTCCAAGTTGTAATATATGCACAATACTAAAGAGGGGCATCATGTCAACACCTTTTTAGATGACAGTGGGCTAGCACAATATTGCATTCTTGCTACGATGATGCCTTAAAAAAACTAAAATAACCAACAAATTTTTGCCAATTCGATATTCACAAAAAAAAAAAATCTGATTCCATAATATTCTCCCATTAATTCATTTTAATCGGAGATGTCCTTGAGCTGTCTGCTTATTAATGCCAATTGTTTTGAACATATGTGGTGATTTTTCACTAGTAAAAGAATAATTAATGTGCATTGGGAAGGGGGGAAGGTGTCATGGATGGAGGGGAGCGAAACAATCTTTGATACTTTTGTGAGCCTGGGAGTCCATGAACCCGCAAAACTTTGAAGAATCAACTAAGTATGGAAAGGTGGGGCGGTCAGACGGAGTCATCATAGGTAGAGTCAGGCTTGTGAATTTGAGTATTCCATGGTCGAATTGTAGATCACCCAAGTTTTGGGTGCAAGATGTATACTCCAAACATGGGGGCTGAGATTTCGATAACACCTACCCAAGAACCCACGGCTATAAAATTGGCTAAGTAAGGAATCGAACGGCATTCGATCGAACTCGTGATGTCAAGATATAGATGGATATAGAATTTCTCAATCTGCCATGCATGAACCCACGAGCATATAAATTAGACTAAGTATAAAAGAGGAAAAAGAAAGGGAGAAAATAATTTTATGCCTCACACAACAACACTTAGTATGATAATTATCAAGAGATAGAAACACATCAACTATGGTAAAACATTCTTAGCAATGAAATATAGTTGGAGGTCAACAGACCCTAGTTGAAGTCCAAAGAGATGTTGTTTATATATATTTCAACAAGCTCGTAGGTATAGTGAAGCTTGTGAATTCGAGGAGCACGAGGTCGAATTGTAGATCACCAAAGTTTTGGTTGCAATATGTATACCCCAAACACTGGGCATGAGAGTTAGATAGGGCCTAGCCGGGAACCCGCGGGTAGAAAATTTGCTAAGTATGGAAACGAATAATGTTCAATCAGACTCATGGTGTGAATATATATATGGATATTGAATTTATGTCCATGCAACCCTGAGAACCCGGGAGCATAAATATGCGACTAGGTATATAACTAGAAATGGATAATAGAGTGAAAGAAGAAAAGGAGAAAATGGGCAAGTATAGAAGAAGAAAAAGAAACAGAGCAAAGAAATTCATGCGTCATACAACAACACTTGGTATTAAGTATGGAAAGGCGAGGCGATCAGACGGAGTTATCATAGGCAGAGTGAGGATGGATATTTCGAAGAGTCCATGGTCGAATTGTAGATCACTGAAGTTTCAAGTGCAAGATGTATACCCGAACATGGGGCATGAGGGTTCGATAGCACCTATGCAGGAACCTGTGGTCATAAAATTGGCTAAGTATGGAAACGAATGGAGGTGGGTCGGACCTATGATGTGAAGATATGGATGGATATAGAATTACTCACTCTGCTACTCCGGGAACCCGCGAGCATAGATATGCGACTAAGTATAGAACCAGAAACGGATAATAGAGGGAAAGAAGAAAAGGGAAGAACAGACAAGTATAGAAGAGGAAAAAGAAAGGGAGCAAAGAAATGTATGCCCCAAAAAACAACACTTAGTCTGATAACTATCAAGCGATAGAAACACATCGACTATGGGAAAAAAAATTCATCCATGGAATATAGTTGGAGCTCAATAGACCTTGGTTCAAGATAAAATAGATGTTGTTTATATATATCTCCACAAGCAGTAGACAAAATATATGACTTGGCATACTTATATGCAATCATTCAGATAGAGTCATCGTAGGTAGAGTGAATCTTGGGAGTTCGAGGAGTCTGGGGTTGAATTGTAGATGATCAAAGTTTTGGTTGAAAGATGTATACCCAAAACACGGGGCACGAGAGTTTGATGGTGCCTACGCAGGAACCTGCGGCCATAAAATTGGCTAAGTATGAAAATGAAGGGCGGTCGGTCAGAATCATGATGCGAAGATATAGATGGATATGGAATTTATCACTCTGCCACCCCGGAAACACGTGAGCATAGATATGCAACTAAGTATAGAACGAAAAACAGATAATAGAGGGGAAGAAGAAAAGGGAAAAACGAGTAATAGAGGGGAAGAAGAGAAGGAAAAAACGGGTAAGTATAGAAGAGGAAAAACAAAGGGAGAAAAGATCTGTACGGATCACACAACAACACTTAGTCTAATAATTAACAAGCGATAGAAACACATCAACTATGGAAAAAACATTCTAAGCCATGAAATATAGTTGGAGCTCAACAGACCCTGGTTCAAGTTAAAAGAGATGTTGTTTATATCTATTTTAACAAGAAAATGTAGAAAATATATGACTTTGCATTCTTACATACAAGCATATTCTAAAATATGACAAGCTTCAATATATGCACAAATTAGACAATGTATGTAGATCAGAGTTTTGTAACCATACCTCTTACTCTCTAGACCTTGTACTATGATGGAGGTTTCACTTTTACTTGTTGATAGTTCTTGTGAACTAAAAAACATGTGGTGTAAATGACATAAAAATATTTACCATGGCATATCAGAATAAATAACTGCGGACATTTGTTTCGTAAACATAGCAAGAGTGTAATCTATGAATCCTTACCTTCGACATTGTCATTGTGCTGATGTTTGTGACTGTTCACTGCCCATGCCCATGTCACTTGTGAAATAGTGGCTATGAACATGTGTATATTGTTCATACTCGATATGGATGTGTAGTAGGCATACATATTGTATTTTTTGTCACACCACTGTAGCCATACATTTTGGAAGATTGTACTCCATCTTTCTCAATTGTAGCACATAAGGATCCATCTTCGTGTTCAATTAGTCCATTCTTTTCTCAATTTAGCAATACAGAGAATACAATGGAAATGAAGGAAAGTTGATACGTACGAACAAATGAAAAACAGATGGAGTAGAAATCTATTTATTTCAAGGAAGCGGCACAAAAAATACAATTGACATGAAGATAAGCCAATATACAGGAAAATATGCAACATCTAAGGAAAAAAAACAGAAGAGCTACAAACCAGTGGAATAAGTATAGATAGAGTAAATGAAAAACAAGTGGATATGGAATATGGGTAGAAATATGCACCTTTCTATGTATTCTTCTACATTTTTGGTTAAGAGTTCTTTGCCTTGTCTAGTTTTCCTGTTTGTTTCAATGAAAGAAAGTACAAAACAAAATGAACATGAACGTAAGTTGATATGTAAGGAAAAAACAAGGAATATGTACATACAGTAAATAAACTAGAATAAAAGGAATAGAGTAACAGATAGTGTTAGAAGAATATACCGTTTTTTGTTTTTCTTCATCCATGTATGTGAATATATATATATAATTGTGAATATATATGTCAATATTGAAGTCTCCTACAATGTCAATGGTTTCATTCAAATGCAAATGCTCTAATGCATTGGAAAGAACATTTAGTATGTTGGAGAATGTTGCATGTGTAGCAGCATAGAGATTCAGTATTGCAATTCTAATCCATCGAAAATTACTTTTGCAAGCAACATCTCAAAATTGTTTTCTTCGAAATGCATATGCTCCAAAATTGTTACATGTTTTTTCACTAATATCATCACCCAGTGTGTAATGTAACTCAATATGCAATTGTGATTTGGAAATTGCTTGTTTTGCATGCATAATGTCATGTATGTTTCCTGCAAGCACAGAATATTGGATTGCATTGTGTCATGGTCATTGAGTATATCATCCATATGTGCATGTAGGTTGTGCGTGTTAAGTGAGAGAATTGATACATATGAGGTTTTTTGTATGGATTGGTAATCATATTGTAGATGCCACTTTGCGATAGTCCTAAGGCATTGCATCTCAATATCAACTTTGTGTTTGACTTTGAAGTTATCTTTTGTAAGAGCACTTAGTAAATACAAGGAGTCTATACTTCTGACACAGGACAATGTTGTGTATACAAGTCCATGTATTTGAATTCCAGCAGTGTCAAATGCAACACTATCAAGTGCTAGTCCTTGTGATCTGTAGATTGTATGTGCACATACAAGTTTAATTGGAAATTGTTTTCGAATCTTCAGTCGACCTATCTTTGTCGATGTTGATACTGGTTTTGATATTCGTAAGATAGGTGTCCAATCGTGTGCAGTGTTTGAATTATATAGATAATCCAACTTGTTTTCTTGTCGGTGGCCTATATGTGGGTCATGGAACTTAATTCAGAGGACATCAAGATTTTTTGTTTTGGTATAGACTTAGAGTATTCCATATACACCATTTACCAAGCCATTATGTGAATCATAGTTGCAATCATATATCTCAACCAGCATGTCTAATTTCAGGACAATTTTCAAAGGAAAGTGGATGTATGTTCATGATGTGATACATTTCCATGGTTGTTTTCTTTGAGGTCAATTGAATTGATGATGATGTCATCTCTAGGCATGAGCGATAACATGTACCAGTTATGCATTGCAACATCCTTATTCATGTAGAACAAGTAAGAGATGGTTGGGTATGTCGGTGTAGGTCACATGCACCTTCAATTGATATATGTTAAGTCATCATGTGTTTGGTTATTTGACCGCATCCTATTCAGAATTGCAATAAATGTTTCATTTTTCTAGCGCATTGTAGTATGTAATTCAAAGAATTTTATATCGTCTTTCCAGAATTCATGCACCATTGTTTGCATATTGACCGTAGGTTGTTCAAATATCAAAGAATATTGGATGGGTTGTGCCTGGTAAATATCCCCACAAAATATTATGTCAATGTTTCCAAAGTATTTCGTGTGCACATGTTTTATGTTTCTAAGTCAGTTGTCAATGGAATAAAAGAAGCGGCTTCCAATCAAAGATGCCTCATCTATGAAGACAAGTTGTAGTTCATCATAAATCTTAGACAAGGTATCTAACATTTCCTTGCTAAGTGGAAGAAACTGTGACTTGTTAAAAGGCATCAAAAATGCAAAGTGGACTATTGTTCCACCTGCATTATATGCATATTTTCCTGTGTATGCAACTATTATCCCCTTTGGTTTCATAGGATTAGAGGAATTTTTTTAATCATAGATTCATATAAGAATTTGGAATAGTGTTTTCGATGTGAATGTCTTGCATGTTCTCGTCACGCATGTAAGGAACAAGTGCACATGAGTGTGCATGTTCAAGCATTTTTTAATTTCAATGTCCTTTAGAATTGTTAGTTGCTCTCGATTCAACAGACGTCTGACTCTGTGGTATTCATTTTTTTCAATAAGGAAAGGATGTTTTATGACTTGAAAGCCAAGATTGATACATTTTTCAATGTTGGTTTCTTGAGGACGAGGAAAATCTTCTTGCAAGTCATAAGGACTCGCAGAGAGTTCTAGTTGTTTTACAGATTTTGAATGTCTCATCAACATTGCCAGGGTTCTCTAGTTCATGAACTGCACTTTCTAGATCACCCATGTTGGATTAACATTGTATGTAAATCTAGATTCATTGGTTTGTACTATAGCCTCATAGGAAATATACGCAGCTTCCCATGTAGGGAAGTTATGTTTTAATGTGTTTTCATTTTCATCAAACAGAATGTATAACAATATTTTTTCTCTACAATAGTTTTCATAGTCAGTATGTTTGTTGTATTTGACAAACCGTATTACAAAGGGTTTTTTTCTTTTTGATATGGGTGCGCCATTTTTTTTGTAATGCGATACAAACTCTACTAGGAATATATGATTAATATGAGATGGACGTTGGAGGTAATAATCAATAATAGAGCGACATAGTACGTCCTTTGAATTGTCAGGCTCTTGTTGTAGCAAAGATGGTGGTTTAAGCACAAATGTGTGTTTCTCAAGTGGATATGTGTTTATGAAGACACATTTCCTTGAACTAGAGTTGAGGGGCAGGGAAAGTGCAATGTGGACTGCTTGTTGAGAAGACATTTTTTGAAGATTAAGTAATGTATTTCCAAGCATA
>JZKD02S1674532.1:241792-252815 GCA_000966675.3 Picea glauca | reverse complement strand
GATCCCTGTAGCATCCCCAACCACCTACTAGGATATGCCACTTAAAATTTTGAATTATGATACTAATTTAAATCATAAAAATACTCAGCAAATGCACAGATTCATAACAGAAATACGCATGAAACATACACAGGAAAAAACCCATGAAAATAAAGGCATAAATATTAACGCAACATATGAATTAACACACAATTGACACTTATCCTTGATTTTAAAAAAAAACACCAACTGCGTGCAGACCTTCCACATTCCTCCCAACCTTAGATCACACTGCTCATAACTCTCAGCAATGTGTCACCCCCGAGTTGGGACTAAACTCCACCTAGGTAAAGGATTCCTATCCCAACTAAGGTATCTTAGATAGCATAAAAACTCAATCATGGGTGTCAACTCAAACTAACATCCTACAGTCCCTCATTCACCACATGCATATCCCACCCCAGGAAGTGTGCCTCTTATATTCTCAACAGTCCCTCGGCTGCCCCACTTCCTTTCTGGGGGCTTCAACAATAGGTCGGATAGGAATTCTCAGAGACCTGTAGCTACAGTTTTGCACCTTCGGGAATCAATTCCCACCATTCCTCTCACCTAGAGAGAATTCTCACAGACCTGACAACCCACCTCTTCAAAATCCTACGGGAATGACAACCCACTTCTTTAGTCTAGGTCCCAATTAACCAAGGTACAGGAATAGGTATAGTAACAACAGGGTACGGGTGATAGTTGAGTGAGTGTAGGCATCATGATGATAGAATGATAGGAAAATGAACTAAGTCCAAACTATATGTATGCATGTTCCCAACTTGACACTTGTCTTATGGAGAACTACTTTGGGCCCACTTGTCCCCATCCTTAGAACTTAGTCTTAAATAAATATGCACACTTTATACTTTAAGGAATATTAATATAATATTCCTTTGTGTTTAAGCCCCCTTAAGTTATTCCCTTATCCTCAACTTGTATTCCCCCTTTCCCTAACTAATGGAGTTTATTCCCCCATACTCTTTTACATGGTTCTTCTATCGTAGTGATGTGTTTTCATTAAGATTTTCATGTTATTACATTTACTTTTGCAATACATGTGTACTGGTCTTTTTTCATCCATGATCACTAGCCTAAAAAACACAAACTTATATACAAAGGTTGTCTAGCCTCAAGATCGTGTTCTTAATCTAATGTGCACAGAATCCTGGGATGTGTGCACTCTTTTTTTAGTGTGTCATACTTGTGCACTTACACAGGTGCGCACTATACTATAGAATGTGCAAAAAAAAGTATGTCCAAGACTTGATACAAACATCTCACTAGCTTATATACATATGTACTTTTTTATTTACATTTACAGTTGGAGTTCAGATTAGGGGTGTTACATTCCCCTCCCTCGTATTTATGGACTGTCCTCAATGCAGTATATAGATATATACATTCAAAACTTCAAAAGTCTTCAAAAAGATGTGAGTACTCTACCCACATAGCATCCTAATGCTCCCAAGTTGCATCCTCAAGACTGTACCAGGTCCATTGGACCTTTACTATCCCTATGGCTCGATTTCGGAGTTTCATGATCTTCTGGTCCAATATGCACACCAGATTCACTTGAAACTCATCTTCTTTCTCCACCTAAATCACATTCCAATCAATGACATGATTAGCATCAGGAACATAATTTTTAAGCAATGATACATGGAATACATTATGAATACACATTGATGCAGGTAAGGCAATCATGTATGTTATAGGCCCAATCCTTTCTAGGATTTAAAACATCCCACAATAATGAGCTGCCAACTTTGAACAATTTCCCAACTTCATGGAACTTCTCTTGTCCTTTACCTTTAAGAACACATGGTCACCCACTTTAAATTCTCTGTGAGTTTTGCCTTTATCAGCATAACTTTTATGTTTATCTTGGGAAGCCTTTAAATTCTATTTTATTTTCATCATTTTCTCTTCCATTTCCCTGAGTAATTATGGCCCAACTACTACTTTGTTTGTTGGGTTGTCCCATCTTACCAGTGTGTTGCACTTTATTCCATAAAGCATATCAAATGGGATCATCTTTAAATATGTTTGGTACCCATTGTTATAAGCAAACTCCACCAAATACAAATAATCCTCCCATTTGGATGGTTTATCCATCACATACATTCTTATCATGTCTTCTATCACCTGATTTACCCTTTATATTTTCCCATCTGAATCTAGATGATAAGTTGTGCTAAAATGCATATTTGTTCCAAATCCCTTGAATAATCCTTTCCAAAAATTTGATGTAAATTTTGGATCTCTATCAGACACAATTTTCTTGGGTATTCCTTATAATCAAGCTATTTCTCTCATATAAATATCAACTATGTTAGTTTCCTTGTAAGTGAGCTTTACTGGAATAAAATGGGCAGATTTGGTAAGCTTATCCACCACTACCATGATAGAATCATGTTTCTTTCTAGTTCTAGGTAGTTTAGTAATAAAATCCATCGTTACAGCTTCCCATTTCCACTCAGGAATGGGAAATGGTTGTAGCAAAACAGCTAGGTGTCTATGCTCATCCTTGACCTTCTAACATTCCAAACACCTAGAAATAAAAAAACAACTTCTTTCTTCATGTCTAGCCAATAATATTATCTCTTGACAGCTACAATAGATTTTTGGTAACCTGGGTGCCCAACATAAGGAACATTATTCATTTCTTTTAAAATCATATTTTTCAATCCTGAGAATTCCGCACATAAATTATTCCCCAATACATCAGAATTTCATCTTTTTCTAGCTTATATTCTTCACTTTTCTACTGCAAAATACCATGTTGTAATTTTGTCTTTATATCCATGTATGGTAAATCTTAGTTTGAAACCTCTAAGATTATTCCTTTCAAATATGATTGGTACATGCTAATGGTTGTAGCATGCATCTCATGCATCCTTCTGTTGAGTGCATCAGCCACCTTGTTCTTTTTCCCCTTGATATGCTTTACATCAAAGTCATATTCACTAAGGAATTCCAACCACCTGCTTTATCTGGCATTTAGAGTTGGTTTTCCAAATAAATATTTCAGACCACTATGGTTTATCCTCAACTAAAATATTTTTTCCATGACATAGTGCCTCCGCATATTCAAGGCATGCACTATGGCTACCAATTCCAAATCATGATTAGCATCGTGCCTTTCATTCTCATTTAATTTCCTTGATTCATAATACACCACATACCCATTTTGACTAAGGACTACACCAAGCCCTTCTTTACATGCATCAGTGCATACAATGAAGTCTTCATTTGGATCAACAATCCTTAGTATTGGAGAAATTTTTAATAAACCTTCAAGTGTTGGAAACTCCTTTCAAAATCTGATGTCCACTCAAATTTCACACCCTTCTTCTACAAGGAAGTGATTGGGTGTGCAATATTTGAGAATCCCTCAATGAATCTTATGTAGTAACCTGCAAGTCCCGTGAATGATCTCACCTTAGAGACATTCCTTGGTTTTTTCCACCTCTCAATGGCCTTGATATTTTCTGGTTCCACTGCCATTCCTTCCTCTAAAATGATATGGTCCAAATAATTAATTTTCTTCTAATGGAATGCCAACTTTCTCAATTTGGCATACAAATGATGCTCCCTCAATACCTGTAACACCCTTTTCAAGTGTTTCGCATGCTCTTCTTTAGACTTAGAATATATAATAATGTCATCCAGGAAGACAATGACAAACTTATCTAAGTATTCTTTGAAAACACCATTCATTAGACACATGAATACAACAGGTGCATTTGACAACCCAAATGGAACTACTGTGAACTCATAATAGCCATACCTAGTTCTAAAGATAGTTTTGCTAATGTCTTCATCTTTAATTCTTACCTGATGATAGCTTGACTTGAGATCAATCTTAGAGAACATTTTTTCATCTTTCAACTAATCAAAGAGGTCATTTATCCTTGGCAAAGGATACTTGTTCTTCACGGTTAACTTGTTCAATTGCCTGAAGTCAATGCAAAGTTTCAATGTTCCATCCTTTTTCTTCACAAATAATATTGGAGCACCCCAAGGTGACACACTTGGGTGTATATAGCCCTTCTTCATAATATCTTCAAGTTTCATTTGTAATTCCTTTAGTTCCGATGTACACATCCTGTAAGGGGTCTTGGATATTGGGGTTGCTCCAATGATCTAAATGGATATTTTAAACGACAATGGTTGAGTTATTTAGCATGTGTTAATTAACCATTTAGGAATTTGAATGAAGGAGGAAGAATTATAGAAGAAGCATAATAGCCATATAAACATATACATATCTGAAATAAAGCATGAGGATTAGCAAACCATAAACACCAATGTGATAACAAAGTTCAGCAATATCGCCTACGTCTCTGGGCCTTTGTCTTAGTGGGTGAGGCTTTATTATTTATGTTATAAGATTTAAAAGTACATCATAGTAGTGCCAAAAAGGTTACAAACTGATCTGGTCTTGTTCTACCAAATCTCTAGAACCCAACAAAATAAACAACATTGAAATCGTATGACCGGGGCTCCCATAAATGGCCTGGAAAGGTTCTCTCCTTAACAGCTTCCCTGCATAAAAATGGATTTGGCTTGGAAAATATTCAGCATAAACCTATTCTGAACCTCCCCAACATGGCTTCAAGAAACCCTAGTTTATATATATTTGAAGTTGGTAACCATCTCCCAACTTCTCCCCAAGATCTAGCCTCAAAAAGCACCCAATATCCCCCCAAAAAGACCAAAATATCCTAAAACTGTTGATAAAATACCAATAAAATCACTATTATAATGCAAAAAAACCCACTTTATGTCAAATATGGGCACAACCCCTTTTTTTCTTGGCTCCTGGTCATATGGACGGTCTCCATGTGGCCTCAAACTAGGTTTTTGGTGCACTAGCCCCTCTCGATCTCGACCCCCCTGGTCGCATTGATTGCCATATGTCCAGAACTTGGAGCTCCATGCATCATATATACAAGTATAGCCCTATTCCGTTAGCCCCTAGTCGACAGGATAGCCCGACCTACCGGGGCTAACCCCTACCTTCATGCCAAAATGTAACTGCAGTCTAGGTCATGTGGAGTGGAAAAAGGAGTAGTATAAAAACCGGGGGCTAGTCTCTTCGTATTCGTGCTAACATATTACAAAGGAGTGGAGCTGATTAAAATGGGCATATATGATGTTACGACTGGGGGTTGGGGCTAGGCCCCAGCCCTTATTTCCGCCGACTATACCATAGTTCAAGTTTAAATAAAACTTTACCACATTACATTTCAAGGACCACCGAGGGAGGGATGGCTAGCCTATCCCTGCCATGTCACTAGCTCGGCCAAAGGTCACGGGTTCAAATCCACCGCGCTCCAAACATGTTTTTCAATGAAACTTTAACCAATCAATGGGTGACATGTGGCAGCCCATGTCTGGGCCACGTGGCACCTAACCATTCGTCGAAACCAATGCCACGTGTTAATCGCCTATTGGTCCAGTTGTCTGCCCTATCACCTGCCATGTGTTGTACCTACCACATCATCAGTATGGATGTGCCACGTGTTGTACCTACCACGCCATCAGTACAGATGTGCCATGTGTCACCCTTGTAGTGGTGACACATGTCACTCCCTTATAGGTCCACATATCACATCAGCTACCCAGTCGGCCTCTTTCCACGTTAGTGCCACATACTATTCCATGTCAGTGCCACGTACCCTGCCACGTTAGCTATACAGTCATATGACCTATACAGTCAGCTTCCACGTGGCACTGTATGGACTGTACAGTCAGCATTTTTTTGCCTGTTTGGCCAAATGAACAGATCATGATATATGGAGCGTACGACGTCCATTTTAACCTGTTCAAGTTGCATTGGGTTCGTATCGATGAGGCCTACACACACGTCCGTTTTGAAGCCATTCTAAGAAATTTTATTTTTAGGCCTTTCTAAGCCCCATCAAGCTCCTGGATCCAATTCTGGATCATCCAGGCATCAAATTGATGAAGAAATCAATATCTATCTTGGGTGGTAATCCTATTATTTCTTTAAACACATTTTCAAACTCCTTTAGGTTTCCATAATCTTCAATATTTGGCACCTTATCTTTAGTTGTCTCTTTCATATGTGTTGCAAATATTTGATACCCTTTTCTGTAACTTTTCTTCAGCTGCAAGGTTGAAACTTCTCTAACGGTTACTGCCCTGGGAATTTCTTGTACTTCCCTTAAGTTCCCTTCCTCATCTAAGAAATTAAATGCCTTATTATAATGGTATGGGACAACATGATGTTGTTCCAACCAATCCATACCAATTAGGCAGTCATAGGAACCTAAAGGTATGATGTTCAAATATTCCCTGGTGCTCAGTCCATTCATGTCCATTGGACAACCCTTAACCATCTCATCAATTTTTATTTTAGCTCTTGTAGCCAACTGCACCAACCAATATTTTCCAAGATTTCTTCTTGGCAAATGAAAACTTTCCACCATCTTAGGATCTAGATAACTATGAATATCTCCAGAATCAATTAAAATGTAAATGGTTTGGTTGTTGATATCACCTTCCACTTGTATCATATGTGACAGAAAATCAGCTTGCTTGTTGTCCAGGGTTGTGTATATATTAGGTACATTTATGCTCATGTCCTCCACTATATCACTTTGTTGTACATTGTGAACAATCCTCACTTTTTCATCTATGTGAGGGAAATCTCTATACATATGATCCCCCCCACAACCCCAACATTGAATAGGTGGTTTCCTTGGTTTTTTCCCTTCCTGATCATTCTAGGTTCTTTAGAATTTGGTTGTACCAGAGAGTTATTTTTGAAGAATGGTGTCTTAGATCCCTTCTTCCTCTATTCCACTTTTCTTTTCTTCTTTTCTTCCCAATATTTTTGGTAAGTTGCTCTTCCTTTATGCTGATCATAAATGCACTTATCCCTTCTTATAGTTTCCTCCAATGTTTTGGGATCATCATATTGTATCTTCTCACTGATAAATGATGGCAGCCCACTCAAATACCTGTAAATATTAAATTGTTCATCCTTGATGAAGGAAACAATGTATTTCAACAGCTCTAAAAACCTTCTTTCATAATCATCTATGGTCATACTCCCAAGCATGAGTTCAAAGAAGTCCTTCATTTTCTTATCATAGTATATTTTGGTCAAGTTTTTCTTTTGAAAATACCTCTTGAATTCCCTCCAAGTAACCTTCTTCTCATCAATGTGTTGTACCTGCACAAATTGGTCCCACCACATTTATTATTTTCCCTTGAGATGATAAATAGCAATTCTACCTTCTGCCTATGAAGAGTAATTACGCAACTGAAAATACTTCCTCGTGCCTAGAAGCCATATCTTTGCATCCTCATCCTTTTTGTGCTCACCATCAAATATACGAGTCTTGATTTTGTTCATTTCTCTCTATAGCTCATCCACCCCAGATATCTTATGTTTCCTGATAGGGGATGGACTTGAACTGTTGTGTGCTCTTCTTTTTTAATGCCTTGGGGAGTGATGGTGATGCCTACCATCACTTCTTTTTCTTCTCCTCTCATCATGAGACCTATGGCTCCCTAATCTACTTGACTCAATATCCTTATATGTAGTCTTATCTATTTTGTCCAAGATCTGCATTAACTTGATGTTGAAGACCTCTTGCTTCTCCTTGGATTTCATAAGCCTCTCATTATAATATTTATAAATTTTGACATTGTTTTGCAAACTTTTTATGGTCTATACCAAGTTCATGATTTCTTCCTTACCTTCTCCATGTCCATTTGAATTTGTACCTTTCATTACCCATATTGACATACATCCCCCTAATCTCATATTCATGGTTGTAATCCACCTGTGCATATTCTATGATTATGAACCTTGTTTTTATCCTATTCTGATCTAAATGTTGTTAACTCTGCAAAATGTGCAGCCAAAAAAATTTGTTAGGCTAAATAATTTAACAAATTCATGAAATTATGTACAATTTTGTTCCAATAATGCATTAGAATTATTTCTTCTGATTTATTGTGAAATTAATTGCCCAAATAAATTTTATGGGTGGATATATGGATTCCTCTATCCAATACCTTTACAATGACTGCTTCCTTGCTCAATTATGAGTCTTGAGCATAAAGTTATGGCCATTTGAATATTACCCATGAATCCCTTATGTTCACATCTTAACCAAGTGAAAATATGAATTGTATTTATGCTTCTTTGATTCTTCCCTTCTATAGTTTTGGTGGGATCCCAATTGGGTTCCTTCATCATCATAATTTGGAAAATATGTCCAATTTTCACCTCTTTCTAAGTTCTAATCTGCTAGATACAACCTGGTTAAGTTTCAGGCCAATTCATATTATTTGGCCCTGAATGCTATAGGTACCTTCTATACCTTCTTAAACATTTTTAACATGCCCCTAATTTTAATTCAGCTCCATGTTAGGAACCAAATATCAATATAGCATAGAAAAACCTCAGAATAAGTATTCAATGCCTTGAAAAAGAGAGAAATTCAGATAATAAGCCTCGTCGAGGGGGCAACTTCCTTATTCCCACATAAATGTCCAAATACAAGATGATTCCAAATGAAAATGTCTCCTTGGTATATATAGGAGACTAGGAGGTATAATTACAACGAATGGACTAAAGACGACATAAATAAAATAACATTACTAATGTAATATGCCCCAATTAAGGGGTAATGAGCCATTATTTAGGGCTTAACGTGCCCCTCCTCTTGCGACAAGTGTTGTCTACAATGCTTGAGTAACTCTGGATGCTTCTGTATAAAAGACTCATCTTCCCAAGTGGAATCTTCAGCCGGTAGTTTCCCCCATTTAATGAGATACTTTGAAATGGATATATTCCTCAATTGGTGAATTCTTGTGTCAGTGATGGCTTCATGATCCAATATGTTTTTTCCTTCCTCATCAAGTTCTAGCAATATAGTTTGAACTAGGATCTTGTCACCTATAACCTTCTTTAAGCATGAAACATGGAAAACTGGGTGTACTCGTGAAGATGCAAGCAACTCCAATTTGTATGCCATAGTACCAGTCTTTTGCAACACCTTATAAGGGCCATAGTAATTTGGTGATAATTTATTATCCTTATTGGCTTTCTTGAGGGAAATATGTTTGTATGGTTGTATTCTTAAAAACACCCAATCCCCTACTTCAAAACTTCTTTCACTACGATGTTGATCTGCTTGTTGTTTCATGTGATTATGTGCCATGGTCAGGTTATCCTTTAATATTTGGAGAACTTGTTGTTGATTCTCGATGTGGTCTTCCACTGCTTGAACCTTAGATTTTTATTTTAGAGAAGAAGTGATGGAAGGAGGGTGGTATCCATAGAGTTCCATAAATGGTGTCAATTTTTTTTCAGTGTGAAAGGAAGTGTTATACCATCATTCTGCCAAGGGTAACCATTTGAACCATTGTGTTTGTTTATCAGAGACAAAGCAACAAATATAGCCTTCCAGACATTTGTTCACTATCTCGGTTTGTCCATCAAATTGAGGATCATAGGATGAGCTATGAGCCAATTGAGTACCCAAAAAAGAAAATAATTATGTCCAAAAATGCCCAGTGAAGATGGGATCTTTGTCACTTACAATAATCTTTGGGCTTCCATGTAGCTTTTGAATTGTCTCCATGAATGTGGTGGCAACTGTACTGGATTTGAAGGGATGAGAGAGTGCACAAAAGTGTGCATACTTGGTTAGTCTATCAACAATAAAAATGATGACACTCTTTCCTTCAGACTTCGATAACCCTATGATGAAATCCATGAAAACCTCCTCCCAGCGTTGACTTGGGATGGTTGTAAAAGACCTGGGGTCTTAATTGTTTCCACCTTATTTTGTTGGCAAACCAAACATTCTTCCACAAACCTTTGAACATTTTTAAGGCCATCCCAAAAAATTCCTTCTTGAACCTATGGTAGGTTTTCAAAAATCCTAAGTGCCCTCCTACTAGAGAGGTGTGCAATTCCAATAGTACCTTTTGTTTGAGATGGGAGTTCTTACATAAATATAAGTGATCTTTGTACCATAGTGAATCATTTTTCCATGTAAATGTATCTGATGCACTGGAATCCTACTACAACCTTTGAATGAGAGTCCACACTTTTTCATCATTCTTCCATTCATCCCTTGAATCTATTATTCAATCGAGTTGGATGATCGAGATAGAACAGAGAAAGGCCTCAACATCTTCATCCTTTCTTGAGAGTGAATCTACCACAACATTTTGCTTCCCTTTTTTATAGAAGATTTCAAAATCATAACCCAATATCTTGGTTACCCATTTTTGTTGTTCTTCTGAAGATAGTCTTTGTTCCAAAAAGTATTTAAGACTATCATGATTTGTTTTAACCTTGAAGTGCCTACCTATTAGGTAAGGACACCATTTCTTCAATGCAAGTAGTATTTCCATCATTTCCTTCTCATAAATGGGTTTGTGTAATTCCTTTCCCTTGAGTGGTCGACTTTAAAAAGCCAAGGGCTTTCCTTCTTGCATTAGGACAACACCAATTCGATTTCCCGAGGCATCACATTCCACAATAGAGGTTTTTGTGAAGTCTGGAGTGGTCAAGACAGGAGCTTTGCACATCACCTCTTTAAGTTGTTCAAAAGCTTTATCTGCCTCTGTAATCCATGAAAATGCATCCTTCTTAGTTAGTGTTGTTAAAGGTGTTGCTATTCTTCCATAATGCCGAACAAACTTGTGGTAGTAACCTGTCAAACCCAAAAATACTCTAAGATTCTTCAATGTTTTGGGAATCGTCCAGTCCATCATGGCCTTAATCTTGTTAGGGTCTACCTTGACACCTTCATGAGATACAATATGACCCAAATACTCTACCTCTTTCACTCCAAAGGAACATTTGGATGGTTTGGCATATAATTTTTTCTCCTTTAGTAGTTGTAGCACCTTGTCAACATGTCGCACATGATCCTCCCAAGACTTTCTATAGATTAGTATATCATCAAAAAATACTAACACAAATTTTCGAAGGAAG
>JZKD02S1674532.1:202932-222665 GCA_000966675.3 Picea glauca | reverse complement strand
CTTTCTTACAACAATGATGCTTTCTTATGCACATTGATAGCTTATTATTTCCAGTGAGTATATGGCTAAATTATTGTAGCAAGAAAATAAATAAGTGAAATGAATATTGTTAACACAAAAACCAACATCTTTTGTATTCATGGTTGTCACACAAGAACCAACCATAAGAAAATTTCACATGTTGTTACACATATTTCACATATTATTACACATGTATTTTACATGATGCTACTCTTGTATTTCAAATCCTGGAAATATTCATTGTTAAAAGGACATCATCAATCAAAAGCCATAGTTTGAATGCCAAAAGTTCTTAAGAAGATACATGCATGGTTTCATGAGGACATGCAATAGGTTGAGTTGGGGGGCATGTTGGGCCTCAGAAATGTCACATTTATATCCTCTTTTCCCTTCACTATTCCTTACATTTCATCGTCCCATTAACCTTCAATCATACCATTTCCATAATAATACTTGGGTTTCTCCTTATTATTTTCCATTGTATTCATTTCAGTATTATAAGTGAATTTGTGATTAAATATTAGAAAAATAACATATTTTCATTATATATCAAGGTTGGATGAGTTTGATGATATGTGCAGGCATATGTGAAGATTTCAACAAAGTCAAATATTACCACCTAGCCTCAAACTCGAATTTCATTCAAGCATGTTCAAAGGAGAAGATCATGGAAGATTTGGATGGCATATCTTATTTAAGATATGTGAGAGATGTGTGGAGGATTTGAAGGGATCGTATCTTCTAAAAATAGGAATGTAGTTGAGAATGGTTGAGAGAATAGTGGATCTGTAATTATGACACTCTTCAAGACTCCCATGTATATAAGAGGGTGTTCTCTCTTCATGAGGGGGATCATGTTATTCATAATTTGGATAGTTAGAGATTATGTAATTCATAATTTAGTTTTGTAATGAGAAGGGGATTCTTAGCTTATTTTTTCATGCTTTGTCATTTGACTCTTGTAATATAATTTGAGATTGATGTATTATGTGAGCTCACATATGTCTTTTTTCATTCAACTCTTCACATGTTGTATTGCTTTCCTAGATTAATTTACTGCTTTCATAGTTAGTCTTTCAATGCTTTCCTAGATTAATTTCATTTCAGCAAATTAGATTAGATTAGTTCTACTTCAGTCCTGCATATATAGTGTGTGTGCTTCGTAAGCCTACGAACCTCGGATTGACAAATTAAATAGTTGGGCAAGTACTACAACGGAATTAAATGAAAATATTTTTGCCTAACAATAATCCCAATGTAGCATCTAGACTCCACTCAACTGATCAAACTGAAGTGAAAACTAAAGAGAATATTCTCCCTAGAGGAATATTCTTCCTAAAATATAGGAGACTAAATAATGACTAATAAAGATAGGAAAAACCTTAGGAAAAATAAATCTTAGGTGTGTGTGAAGTAACTCCAAAATATTTCTTGTGGGATACCCAAGCCATGGAGGGAATGTTGTTAGATGTATTCCAACAAAATGAACTAGGAGATGATGTTGATGTTGTAGATACCTTCTACAAAAGCCCAAAATCTGCTTCCACCACCACTCTATTTGGTAAAGTACAAGGGTCTACAATGTCTACCCATCTAGGGACAATAATGTTGTTGTACAACTTGAAAGAAATGTATGGTATGTCAGATGTGTGTTTCTCGGCACTTTTGAGGTAACTAACCATTAAGTTCCCTAAATTTTTAAGTAAACTTGTCACACTATGAAAGAAGAAAAGGGATGACTTTTTTCATGCTTAATGACAATGTACATTTCTATTGCCCACTAATTGCAAGTTACTCAAATATAAGGTACTTCCAAGTGATAATCTCTCTCTCGATAGCTATGCAAAGGCAAAGCAAATGATGAAAATGTTGGGTGTTGAGTACATATCATACCACGCATGTCTGAATGACTGTATTCTATACAAAAACAAATATGCATGCAAAGAGATATGTTCAAAATATGGTAATGAAAGGTACCATAAATTAAAAAACAAGGGTAAGAAACATGGTCCTCCTCATAATATATTGAGGCACATGCCTATAATTACAAGGATTCAAAAGCTCTTTCATTGCAAACAATTAGCCATGTTACAGGTGTGGCATGCATCACATAGAAGTGAGTTAGGAGTTATGTGAATCCCAATAGATTCAATATCCATGAAGCATAGAGAGGATACATATCCTGATAAATTCAAGAATGAAGTATGGAGACTCTGATTGAGCATAGATATGGATGGATTTATCCTGTATTCCCTCCAAAACACCAACTATTATCTATGTCTAGTGGTAGTGATCAATAACAATATCCCCCCATGATTTTCCATGAAGAATGAAAATATTATGTTGGCTCTTATAGTCCCAGGTAGAAAACAAGTGAAGGGAATGGATTTCTACCTCCAACCATTGATCGATGAATTTAAGAAATTATGGGAAAGAATACATGTATATTATGTATCAAGACCCAACCCAATGGAGAGGTCTTTTACGTTGTATGGCATATGTGTGTACACCACACATAATTATCTAGGACAAGGAGTTTTCTTTGGTAAGCATGTTCATTAATTTGTTTATATTTGTAATTTTATTTGGCATACTTCATTTGGTGAAACTATATTTTGACACTAACATGCTATGTATACGATAACATCACAAGTCTTGTAACAAAAGAGTATCATGGATGTAAATGTTGTGTACCTTATATAAAGTCTAGGTGTTCCAACCGCCTACGAAAGTTGGTGTACAACTATTTGAGGGTATTCATCCCATAAGACCACCCTTATAGAAGAGTTGCATATGTTTTCAATGGTAAACCAGAGAGAACCCAGAAACCTTAAATAATGACACTGGTAGATTGGAATAGGGTATATGACACAGAGAAGGAGAAGGAAATGGAAAAATTGTTTGATTTAAATGGGGAACCTATGTTCAATGATCCTGAATTTTTTAACACCTATTGTTATAACCCTAAATTGCACAATACATGGATACCTAGCATCAGGCCCTCTTACTTGCTATTTTTTCCAAGACATCACAGAGAAGCTCTTCTTAAAAACATTATTTTTGAATATGTACACGCCCTGCACCACTACTGCCCATATACACATGCTTGCTTCACCACTATAGCTCGTGTACGTACGCTAGCTGCACCATTACAGCCCGCGTATACCCACAAAAGTTGCAAAAATTAAAAAGTTGCAAGGAATTCATTGAGATTACGGGCTATAGGGTAGTTTTCCAACTGTCCCACCGCCTATATCCCATCACCCAAATGAATAACCATACTTTTGTCATATAGAAGGAGGTGTTGGGGTATCATTCCAAACATAAGCATAAGAACATTGAACCTTTTTCCATTTCACATCCCCTCCTTGCCCCATGAATGTGCAGCCACCTTGTGAGATTTGCATCAGAATTTCCCATTCTAGCCCTTTTTCCTCCATCATAAGCCTATGCCATTTCCCTAGAAGAAGTGTGAGAGGAGAAAGATACGTGGAAGCACAATTGGAGCTTGGTGAAGAGGAGCCTGGACTAGGTTCATGGAGCAGTCATCGATCTCATTGTAAGTAAACATTGTGATATCAATAAAAGGAATACTTTTTTTGTCCCGAAATATGATGCGTCAAATATCTATGTTTGATTTATTTTTTATACTAATATATAACCCATGATTCATATATGAGATGCATGTTTGTAGTTCCCTATTTATTTTTTTGTGAATGCAGGACAATCTTGGGAAGAGGCTTGTAGTCAGCGGAGAAATCAAACGCGAAATGATCGACACCGGACGCGGAGTAAAAGGTAGAGTTACCAGATCTTTTCATTTTGTATTTCATGTATGAATGTGGGGTATATTCGGGGTAGTTATAAAAAGTAGGAGACTTTTAGACAGTTAGATCTGCCTACATGTTGAAACCTAGTGTAGTCCATAGGGGGGTCTTCCCGCTATAGAAGAACTGGCGACCATACTGGGGAAACCTCTAAAATTTTAGGGGATTTAATGGGTGTTTGATTGGTTTTTACCTTTTGAGTTTCTTTCTAAGCCTATTGAGTCTTTAAGGGATTCTGGTCACATGTTGGTGTTGTACTAGGTCTCCCTTCCCTATTAGTATACATGTTTGTCTTCCTTTTTTAGGAGTTACAGAGGTGTATGCGGCCTGTAGAGGGTTTGCACGTGTACATATGCACACTGCCTTTAGACAGCCTGTGTACATACGCAAGCTACTTAAGCACCAGTAGCATGCCTGTGTCAAGAGACTTTTTCTTGAAGAAAGGTCAGTCAACCTCTTCCATGATTGAAGTCTGACTTATCAAGGTTTCTTGATTAAGTACAGTGTCTCTAGTTTTACAGTCGAAGCCTGGGTTTGATGTCAGTTTGGTTATCTTTTTAAAGATTTCTTGTGTTTAGTTCGGAAGGGTTTTGAGCAAGTCTTCAAGTCTTTTTTATCAGCCTTTTAGGTGTCTTTAGGGACTCTCTGTGATCCACAATGGGCCAGAGGTCAGTTCTCAGTATTGTCTAGTTGTTTTTCACTTTTTCCCCTTTCACTTGCTTTAAAGAAAAAGAAAAAGAATTTATTTTCAAGTTTCTTGTTTGAAGCATAAAAAAAACATAGAAAACATTTTCATTTCTTTGTTTGGTTAAGCAGTTGGGTTGATTATTTTGCTTGTTAGGAGAAAGAGTTATTTTCTTGATTTATTTATTGATTTCTTAGAACATAAGTAGCTCGTAGTCGAGTGAAATTTTGTTTTAGGTTTTCCTTTAAAAGATCTTAGAAAAAGTAGTTATGAAAAGTTGGTTAAAGAGTTAGTTACAAATCTTCATTTGTCAAAAAGAAAAAAGAAGTAATTTTGATTTCAGTTTCGTTTGCTTCTCCTTCTTCATCTCTCAAAACACATCACTAGTTTCACTGTCATTTCCTTGAGTTAAAACAAGCCATTTAAAATTAACTAGCCTTTACGTTTGTAGGGTCAATCAACTAGTCTAGGCTAGAGCCTTGAATTAGTTTGGAGAGGAAACTCTTCAAGTCTTACAGACAAACATTGGAGTCAGTGCTAGGGAGTGTAAAAATTCTAGTAAACGTGAAAGCTATCTCAAACCCCCCTCTAACACAGGGGATAAACATGAGGTTGTGTGCGGAAAGGTAGCAGAGATAACCCCTCCAAAGCCAAACCAAGCGTAGTGGGGAACACATATTGAGGACTTGTCGTGGGATATTGTTGGTCTCATTTGCCACAAAGCTTCGTGGATCTCAAATCCATTCGAGGTCCTCAGTTGTTTTATGGACCACTTTATTTCGATACCCTCGGTAGGTTCCGAGCTTAGTTACCTTGCTCATTATGGTCCACCCGACTATCGACTATACCCGCCTGGTGACTGTTCGGAAACCTAGTTGCCTTTATTTTAGGGACTTACATAGGTGACTACGGGGGTATATTGTGGTACCTAGGGTAGATGTCGAGCCATGATTTGCAGAGTATACCCAAAGGGTGCTTCCATGTTCGAGTTTCACTTTCACCGGTAAGTTTCTCTAGTGTTGGCTAGCGAAATTGTTCTTCCAACTAGTTAGTGGTTTGCTTGCTTTGTCTCATAAGAAATTTTCTAGTGTGTTTTTGGTCTTCAACATTAGAAAAATCCTTACTGTGTCATTAATATTCTCACATAGTGGAAGATCAAGAGCTTCATCGGTCACGAAGGCTTCAAGGCCTTCCACTGGTTAAGTTGGAGCCACCATCTCCACTGTTACGGCGAAGACTTGACCAACAAGGGTCATTTGAGGTGACCGGATCGCAAGAAACTGTGCTCGAGCCAAATTCGAGAGGAGAACACTCGTATCCGGAGGAACCAACTATTTCTAACCTTGGGGTAGAATCTCTCGGTCCGTATAACCCTCTGATCACTGACTTGTTGGCGCAACTTTTGATACAACTTTCCCCCCCAAGGGTAACACATCATAAGCGTCGGATAGTCCTGCAAGCAGCGATGGAAGCAAATGTTGCTACTTCATCAGGGAGTCCTCACACTCCCTCTACGATTGCCATTGTTGGGGGTGTTTTTCCTCCTAACCCACCTTCATCGGTATGGACCACTATGGTCTCGACCACCTCTACTTTGGGTAGCGGTCTGATTCCATCTATGGCGATGATCACTACACCATTCACACAGAGTGTGACGGGTCCTCTGTTTTCATACGGGATGTCTGGCTTTGATACAAACTTGGTCCTCACCTACTCCATCCTACAGACCATTGGTATGGGGGAAAGGAGCTCAAACGCTCCTCTGCAAGGGTCCATGGGGGGCACCTCAGCCCCCTATAAAGCTTCCCCTTACGGCGGAGGTCATATACCTCCTTCGTCCCCCTTGCTCGGCAGTGCTCCTCAACAACCCATTTGGCCAAACATGAACTACAGCTTGTTCAGTTCAGGTAGCCAAGGAACTTCTTCCTACACCACGTCGATGGGTTTAATGTCGTTATCTTTGTTCGTCAAGTTTGGAAACAATGATTTCTCGTCAACTACCATCTCGGTCAAGGGAAACCCTAGTTTTGGACCAAAAAATGTTTTGCAAGGTACTATTCCTACATAGGAGGCAAACATAGGAGTCTTCTCCTCACAAGGACTCTGGGATCCATGGAAGGAATCAGTTCCCTCGTCAAGGATGTCAACTGGGGGCAACCCCTTCCATGGTCAATGGAACCCCGGTCAAGGCTCAATACATATGCCCATCGGATAGACAGGGTGCAACCCTTTCCAGAATATTTGGAACACAATGCAGGGATAAATCCCGACCCTCCCTTCAACGTCCAACTACGGGACTATCCCAAAAAAATGAAGTATCTGTTCTCTATCCATGGCCATGGTATGTACCAGAACCCTGGCCAGCATCCCAACTGCTCCTGGAAACCTGGTGCTAGCCAAATTCTAGGCTCTTTTCCTCCTGTACATAGTCAACAGCCCAAGCTATCGTTTCTAGCGACATTACATTTTCCAAACTTGTCAAGGTTGTTAAATGACCCAATCTGTCACAATCCGCGTTGGCCTCCCATGTCGACAAATTTTCCCTCGCACATTCTAAAGTTTGAGGGTAAGTCTGATGAAGATCCAGGCGATCATGTGACCATGTTTCACCTATGGTGCTCGTCGAACTCTCTGCGAGACGAATCTGTTCATTTGTGTTTATTTCAACGCACTCTTATCGAGAGTGCCGCGAAATGGTACATCAAGCTCGACCACTCAAGATACTCTTGCTTTAGCGAATTGGAAATGGTTTTTCTCAACCATTTTTAACTACATGTGAGATATGATGTTGGCACCGATTTTTTGGCCAACTTCGAGAAGACAAAGGTTGATCATATCTCAGATCACATCCGAGAATGGTGGCGTCGAAAGAATTTGATAAAAGTATCAGTCCGACCAACTTTCCTGCTCGAGTGGTTCCTTAAGTATTTGGTACCTCAGTTATCCAAGGATGTTGCAACGTTGGGGGTATTTTCCGAGGAAGAGGAGATAATGAGAGCTCAACTGCTTCAACTGATATACTCTCAATCTAGTTTACTTTACGAGGTTTTTCCAGATGCGCCACAGTCTATCTTTGACAAGACCATACACAAGTTTGGACAACATGTCGATGGCATAGTTGGTTCAGAACAAGAAAATCCCACTAATCAATTGTCGAATCAATTGCAACAATTGTTTATACAGTATACAATGGCCAGCCAAACCTCTGTTTCGGTTGCTCTCCCTACTCAAATGTTGAATGTACATAGTGTGCAGTCGACGAACCTGAAGGCCAACCAGTAGCCTGACGGAAAGAAAAATCAATGAAACAAGAAGGGTAAGGGGGATAAGAAATTCACCAACAATTTTGGCAGGGGAAACACAGAGAAAATAAAGTCAAATTATCTTTGTAACCTTTGCACAGAAGACCATTCGACTCACCTATTCCCTCATCTTGCGGAGGCCCAGAATTTATTGGTGCAGCAGTAGCCTGTTTTGTTAACGAACCCATTTCCACATGGGAAAAATTTGAGTCAAGCCTCTTTGAGCACGGATGGGGGAAATCAGGGACCCCCTCCGTCTTCTAGTAACCCCTCGGCCACAAACATTTATATGTTGAAAGGTGACACCCAGATAGTAACTAGGGCACACGATTACAAAATGCCAAGCACTGTTGAAAAGGGTAAAGAAGTCGAAGGCCCGTCAGTTCCTCTCCAAATTAAGAAGACGATGGGAGAAACAATGGAATGCATCCTGAAAGGGGCGATCAAGAAAGATTCACATAATCCAAACGTGAGGATCGCCAAGAATTACTCTGTGGTGGAGGATTTGTCACAAACCCCTTGCGTGATGTTTTCTTTGGAGGTCCTCTAGAGCTGCCCTTTGCAGAGAAAGGCTCTGCTAGTTTCCTTAGGATTCACTGAGACCTGTAATCAGGGAACGATCATGCTTGATATGACCGACTTGAAGCCTCGTCTCCCATACCACATTGCGTTTCAGATAGTAGTGGCTCACCCCATAAAATATTTTACCTAGAAAAATATCCACATGGTGGTTGATGAGGGTGCCTTGACATGCGTGATGTTGTTGGCATGTTAGAAGGCCATTGGCCAACCCATTTGTTCTCTATAACCTACTCTGCTTACTTCTTTTGATGGTATTTCTTTCAGACCACATGGAATCATTCCTTCTTTCCCCATGCAGTTAGGATGGAAGACCGTGTGCGTCTAAGTTGAAGTGGTCGATGCACCTCTCAATTACAACCTGTTGTTAGGAAGGAGTTGGACATATGAAATGCATGGAGTGGTTTCCACAATTTTTCAAGTCTTTTTGTTTCCACACGAGGGTCGAATCATGACCATTGATCGGTTGTCCTTCTCCAAGCCTGACCCTTCATTAGGGGCATCCACGATCCCGATTATTTGATAACCCCCTATCGATGTCATCAACATGGGGGTTGGTTTGTGCCCACCATTGATGGATACTTTCGATTACCCACCTCCTTCTAGAGATGTCAAAATGATAGCGGTTGTCCCTGACCAGCCTAGGGATAAGATCTTTCAAATGTCGTCATTTTGTATGACTTACTTTACCAATCCGTGGACTCTTCCTTCCCCATCGGCTTTGATGGAAGGGACAGGGAATCCTGGCATGTCCATGCCCTTGTCTATGGAAGAATTTGCATACTCTATTGTCTAGCAAGATTTGGACAACCCCGATCCGACTCCTGCACCAGAGTTAGATCTAGTTCTCGAGCCTATTTGGGCTCAAGATTCCCTTGCCACTACTGATTCTTTAGACTTGGTCTTTCCCTCTAATGAGGCGATTATAGAGGCATTGACTGGTTCGAACATATCCTAGGATGATCTCCATCATAGATCTTATTTCATCCCAGTGTTAGTAAGAATAGAGGCAGGAGAATTTGTGTTGACTATGACGGGAGATAGGTCTTGTCCTATTAATCCTCTGGATAAGCATGTAGTTTATGTCGAGGGTAATATGGGAACCATCGCTGAAATAATACCTATTGACATCTCCAAAACCCCTAGTGTCATGGAGAATGTCTTCATTGGAGTATACTGCTCCCCCGAGGAGATTCAAATCTATATAGATTTATTTAAGGAATTATGTGACGTTTTTGCCTACTCTTATGAGTAAATGTCATGCATTGATCCAAGAATCGTCGAACATCAAATAATGACTTATCCTGACTCCAAGTCGGTCCAATAGAAGCTTTGTCTGATGAATCCTTGGAAAGAAGCAGTTATTAAGGCTCGAGTAGAGAAACTTCTCAAAGTTGGTTTCATCTACCCCGTTCAGTTTACTCAATGGGTGTCAAATCCTGTTCTGGTCAACAGAAAGAAGGGAACGATTCATGTATGTATGGACTTTCGTGATTTGAACAAGGCATGTCCAAAGGATAATTTCCCCACGCCGTTCATTGACCATATTTTTGATGAGTGTGTAGGATGTGAGGTCTTTTATTTCATGGATGGTTTTTTGGGATATAATCAGATACAGATTAAGCTTGAATACTAGCGTAAAACATATTTTATCTATCCATTGGGTACATTTGCTTATCGAAAGATGTCATTTGTCCTGAAGAATGTTGGATCCACTTTTCACGGGCCATGTATTTTTATTTCCACAACCTTATACATATAGTCAAGGATTATCTCGATGATTTAGCATCACAATCTGGTAAGAGAGTTGACCATCCCACGCACCTCCGACTAATATTTGAGCGATGCCACTACTATCGGATTCGCTTGAATCCAAACAAATGAAGGTTATATGTGATATCGGGTCATCTGCTAAGTTTCATAGTTTTGAAAATAGGTATCATGGTTGATCCTCTAAAGGTTGAGGCAATATTTCAGTTGCCTCCCCCGTGCACAGTCCCTCAGCTTCAAAGCTTACAGGGTAAAGAGAATTTTCTCCGGCATTTTATCACAAACTATGTCGAGATCACTAAAGGGTTCATTCATTTACTGAAGAAGGGAGTCCCTTTCCATTGGGACAAATCTGCTCAGCACTCGTTCAAAGAGTTGAAACGTGCCCTCACATATACCCCTCTGCTCCGGCCTCCCAATTATAATAAATATTTATTATTGTACTTGGTCGCTGCAGAGTTGACCATCAGTATGGTATTGGTTCAAGAGGACGATCTTCTTGAAGAGCATGTGATTTATTACCTGATTTGAGGCCTGGTTGGACCAGCTCTCAACTACTCCCATGTTGAGAAGATAGTGTTGGCAGTAGTGCATGTTGTCCAGCGGTTCCGTCATTATATTCTTCTTCAAAAAACCACTATCGTTGTCATTGTGAATTTGTTTCAATACATGTTGACATGACGTGTCATCGGAGGAAATATCAATAGATGGATCATTATCCTCCAGGAATTTGACTTGGATTTTGTTTCCGCAAAATCCAAAAAGTCACTGGTCTTTGCAGAACTTCCGGTTGAATCAGGTGATGTTACACACAAAGAATCACCGATTAAAGGAGATATTTTTTTGATTTTGTCTTCGGACCCCTAGTATGGAGATATACTAGTCTATCTCCAGAATTTGAAGTTCCCTGCTTCCGCTTATCATTATGAGCATCGATGTATACGCCATCAAGGTAAAAATTATCTCATACTTGATGACACTTTGTATCGTCGAGGTGTAGATTACATCCTTCATTGGTGCATCACTCATGAAGAAGCGGAACTCATTCTTAATGACTGCCACACTGGAGCATGTGGTGGTCATTTGTCTGGGTTGGAAACATCCCAAAATATTCTACGAGCCGGTTACTTTTGGTCAACGTTAATCCAGGATTGTGTTGAATCATTCAAGAAGTGCCATCCATGTCAGATCTTCTCTCGAAAGATGAGGGCACACCCTCCTCCCATGTTTCCCGTCATTATTGTTGGTCCTTTCACCAAGTGGGGGATTGATTTCACTACATTCCACCTAGCCTCAGCCAAGGGGCATCGATATATCATTGTAATGGTAGACTACTTCACAAAGTGGGTTGAGGCTATGCCAACATTCAATAATGATGGCGAGACAATAGCTCTCTTTATTTTCAATCATATAATAGCAAGGTTAGGCATCCCAAAGGATATTGTCACTGACCATGGCAGTCACTTTCAAAATAAAATGATGTCTGAGTTAACAATAAATCTTGGGTTGAGGCAACAGAATTCATCACCCTAATACCCACAAGAGAATGGTCAGGTGGAGGCTATGAATAAGTCCCTCAAGACTATTCTACAACGAACGATCAATTTTGTCAAGTCAAATTGGCATTTGATGTTCTACTCGACATTATGGGCCTACCAAACATTTGTAAATATTGCCACCGATTTCTCACCTTTTCAACTTGTTTACGGGTTGGAAGCAGTCTTGCCTATAGAGTGCCAAATCCCATCTCTAAAGTTGGCAATACAATTATTTCCAGACACTTCACCGCTTGAGGAACGCTTATTATATCTCGACCAGCTCGATGAGCAGCAACGTGATGTAGCCTTGGCGAATGAGGCTCACAAGAAAAGATTCAAGTGTCATTATGATAGGTCTATTCATCCTCAGATTTTCTTTGAAGGTGACCTTGTCCTGGTCTACGACCAATATAAGGATCCCCTACGGGTAGGAAAGTTCAAACCCATGTAGTTCGAACCTTTCATTATGAAGGAGGTACTAAAGAAGGGCGCTTATCGTCTGGTTTAATTTGAGGGAAACACTTTAGTGAAGCCTAGAAATGGGCTCTACCTCAAGAAGTATTACTCATAGGTGGGTCGCCTTGGGTGACTTCTTGTGAATATGTATAGTTCTTATACAAATAGTTTTTTGTCTTTTTGTTTTATGGACATGCCGTTATTGATATCATATTTTTCATTGTGGAAGATGTCAAGTGAATCAAAGGTGTTCATTGGGTTCACGAACGGTGCTAGCTGACACACTTAGAGGCTTTCTTTCATAGCTTGGGTAATCTTCACACCTCGGGGTCAGGTTCTATCTACTGGAGGTATTTTTTTAAGTGACACCACAAACAATGTCGTCGAGTCCAGTGCAGTGATAGAGTTTCTTCATGACACTTTTCGCATGGTGTCTCTCACCTCTGAGTCTACTTAGATGCACAGTTGGTTGTGTCCCAGTTAAATGAGGTTTATCGCGTTTATGATCCTTCTCTACACCAATGATTCCTTAAGGTACATCTCTTAGAACGTTTCTTTGATTACATTACATATATCCATTTTCCTAGGAGACTAAATCAAATGATTGATACTCGAGATAATCAAGTATTAGATTGGCATATTGCAAACACACAAAAATAAGCACACACATACACATGTACATACATTGTAAAAATGTGATCCATAAGACATAAAATATGTAAATACGCATATATATATATATCAAAATTCGCATAGCACATAGGTGGGCGCAAGCGCCTAAAAAATAATATGTCTGGTATATATCGCGGGGCTTATGCCCTCAAAAATATACAAAATAGTTCCCTCGGAACATAAGTGTTCCACCCTAGCTAAGCACAAGGCTTGTTGGCCCTACCATAGTGAACGACGGTGTTTTCCAACGCCAGAAAAGATGGACCCAAGTTCGTGGCACCCCAACTACATGAGGCTGCATAGATGGCGGGAGTTCCTCGATCTCAGCCATGGGCACCGTATGAGTGAGCGCGGTGAGGTTTTGCTCCACCCTTCTCAACACTCTCGCAGCCTCTCCAGCTAGAGGTCCCCCTGATGTTGTTGTTGGTCTGGCGGCAATTGTTGTTACTGCCTCTGGTCGAGGACATCGCCTGGTCCTCACGAAGTCTGTTGGACACACTGGTCCCACATCTGTACATAAATAGATACATAGTTGTCAAATACTCTGATTCACATAAAAAAATGATATATATATATATATATATATATAAAGAAATTAAAAAATTAAATAACTTTAAAAAAAAACGTACCCATCTCTCCTCGCTTAGCTCCAGGAGGTACAAGCATGTCCATATCCCTGGAAAAGTTGATCCCGATGTAGGGGTAGTCCTCTATCGTCAGAATCTTTCATGACCACCAATCAAAAATGCATCATCGAAGGCCTCTATGGTCTTACCTCCCCCCTATCGCAGTAGAAATGATGCCCATCTACACACTGTTGGAAGCGAGGTCACATGCCCCCACACAGTCTCTCGTGGACTAAGACTAGGTACCCTCTCAAAGAATAATGAACATAAAATGGTACCAAATCCAAAGTTTTTGTTACTCCGCCTGCAACACTCGGTGAGTTGTCTCTTCATGCAGTCAAGCATGTTCATGCTCCAATCGAACAATCATGTGTTTAAGCATTGCATTGCATAGTGCATATGCGCCTGGGAGTCCTGATGTAAGGTTGCGAATCTAGTGATCCTCCCAATAAGTAAAACTATCACCTTCATTGATAGGTTGGTAATCTTGTGGATCAGCACCTGAGAACCTACTTTCTCAGTGTCAGCCTCGCAATACATTCTGATCAACTCAACAATGTTGTGGGGCCTAGAGGGAAATGCACGCAATTTGACTAGTTTCCCTCTCCACGAGAGGCTAGTCAGAAAGTAGATGTCCTTAGTCGTTGGATTCAATGACTGCCCCTTGAGCATAAACGCCTCAGCATCAAGGTGTCAATAATCCACCAATGCATCCAACAGCCTGAGTTGTGCCCTCGTGAATGGACACCGGAAAAACTTCCATAACTCACATTGTCTCAATGTGGCCATAGCTGCAGGATCCTCATCGACCAAGATATCTATATCATCATGCTCCCTCTCTCTCCAGTGGACATACATCCCATTACATGACAAGTTCATGGGGGGAGTTATCTCTTTCTTTTCTTTTTTCCATGCTATCGAGGGTGTACACGGGTTGTATTAGACACAGTCATATATGCACATGGGAAGATTGTTTTCTTCCCATGGGCATACGCAGGTTGTCCTTGGACAGCCCGCCTACATGTAGGGCTGCCCTTTTTTAAAAGGGAGCAGCCCCCCAAAAGCCAAAAGAAATGAAGAAAGGAAGCATGGCAATGCAAGAGGGGTTGATTGGTACTTACTTGGTCTGAGCAGAAGTTTATTTCATCCTTTGAAGCTCCCAGAATCAACTCTTTTAGAAAAGGGGTATTTTTATCTTTTTGGTTAATTCTCAATTTGCAATGGTGAAAATGAGTTGTCAGTTTCTATTTATAGACCTTTTTGGCCCTTCTTGCCACTTTTTTGAACCCTTTTGTCATTTTTTTTGGCTTGAAAATATTTTAATGTGGTTCTTGAGTTTCTCATTGGATGTTACGATACACTTCACTTTTGGTTTGGAAAAAAATTTGGGAGATGGGTCACTTTTAAAGATTCTTTGGTAAAAGTCGTTTTTCCAACTTTTTGCATTTAAGTTAGGATTCCACCTCCACTTTTTTCATCTTGTTGTCTTTTCCTCTTTGCCATAAGATCGATCCCACCGAATTGTGACATGGAACCGTCATTGCTTCTTTAGAAGTGTCGTAATTTAGTGATAGAGCCTACCTCCACATGGATACCCTAGGTATATCTTGGTTGCATTTTGGTGTCCATGCCATCGTTAATGACTTTAGGTTCAGGATTCCTTGTTAGTATTGTCATGATTATGATATTGATCCTCATATGTCTGATGTGTCATCACTCTTGACCTCACCCTCGGGACTCCTAGAAAATGAGTCTTATTTTAATCCCTTTTCAGACTCTCTAAACATGAAAAGATTGTTGAGTGATCTTGTTGTCCTTAATGCTCGCCAAACTAAAATTTGAAAGCATGCATGTACGACGGTAGTTTACCCCTTTTCCGGTCCAGATGGTCAATTGTATGAACAAAGGTATACTCTTGGAACTTCAATTCGCTAGAAGAGTATTCTCAGGTATAAGTTTAACCCTTTTTCGAGCTTGAGGGACTAAATTTACGAAAAAGGAACCCCCATGGAGTCCATAGTTAAGCTCTTTTCAGAGTCCCTAAAATTGAAAGATTTCTGAGTGACCGTGTTCCTTCACACTCGTTAAACTAGTCTAGAAGAACATCCCTTATGGAGTCCATAGTTAAGATCTTTTCAGACTCCTTAAAATTGAAAATATCGTCGAGTGACCTTGTTCTTTCACACTCATTAAATTGGTTTAGAAAAACATCTACTGGCATGAGTTTACCCCTTTTTCGGCCTATAGATTGAGGAAAAAGGTACACCTCGGGAGATTCGTCTCGCCAGGAGAGTTCTCCTAAGTAAATTTTATACTTTTTCAGGCTAAGGAGACTAAATCTAGAAAATGGTTGTGATTCCATAGTTAAGCTCTTTTCAAACTCCTTAAAATTGAAAATATTGTCGAGTGATCTTGTCTATGTCACACTCGTTAAAATGGTTTTGAATAGACGTATTTTCGGTGCTATTTTTTCCCTTTTTTGAGTCAAATAGACTACCTTCGAAAAAGGTATCCCACTAGAGTCTTCTTTTACATTTTTTCAGACTCTCTAAATGTGAAAAAACCATCGATATTACCTTCTTTGGGCTCGTTAAAAATACATTGAATAGGGTTTTATCGTGTCTTTCTAATCAAAGTTGCATCTTTGTGTCTTTGGCCTAATTCTGGATCCATGTTGCTCTCAACTGAACCTTTGAAGCATGCCTTATATGCAAGCCTTATAGCACTTTGCCTCTACAACCTGACACCTTGACCCATGGAGGAATTTTCCCCTAGTGTCCTTTTCATGCACATGTCTCCTTGCTATGAGCATTAGTGTGTTCCTTATGCTTGGAAATAGTATGCTTGTGACACTCGTTCCTCCTTTGTAACGTAGCATTCTTTTATTATTTTTCAATCTTTTCAAAATATTTAAAGAGACACAAAAAAATCAAATATACCCCAAAAAGAGGACAAGAAATTTATTTTCTTTTTATGGCAGCACAATGAGTCGCCCTTGGAAAAATCACATCCTTTCATTTGCTATCATGATTTGGGATTTAATATGACCTTAGGAAGTTGTTCTCGCTACGTAGATTTTTTTTCCTCCTCTGTTTGTTTATCCTTCCAAACACATGGAGAGTTTGTGTTGCCTCATGCATCGTTAACTTATGTCAATGTCATGCTGCCTAAGTCATATCATCTGTCGTGCAATTGTCCAAGGAAATTTTTTCCCAACCTGAGTCGGCCTTTCTACAGTTTTCTCTTGACCTCATGCCTAGCCATCCCCAAAAGTCCAATCAAGTCCTTGTTTGAAATCAGTGAAGTTCTCTGCCTTATCACTGAGATCCTCTTGTTTGTTCCCCAATGAGTCGTCGAAGACCTCTGGGTAGTGAATTCGTACACTCACATTACACTCCTACCTAATTTTGAAAGATATTGAAGTTGTTGCTCGAGCTCTGAAGGCCTCATCTCCAGCCATTGGGCGTCATTTGGCTTCTTAAAGATGGATACTATACATGTATATATTTGATTTTGAGATGTAGATCCATTGTGTATTGCTCGAAGATACACTTTATATAGTTATATGACATGGATCTGTAGTGTATTTGATTGGAATCCATGATTTATTTCATCCCAAGCATGGGTATTCCCACCTCGGTGAGACAATTGTTATTTTCACAGATGGCACCTCCCAAACTCTGGTCTCGTGCTCACTTGCTTCGTATGTTGGTGAAGATTTTGTAATGTATTTTGGCCATCAGATGATTTTCTGACATCACACATTAGGGGGCATCTTTTATAACCCTAAATTTCACCATACATGCATACTTCGCATCAGACCCTCTTACCTGTTATTTTTGCCAAGCCATCACAGAGCAGATCTTCCTAAAAACATTATTTTTGAAGATGTACGTGCCCTGCACCACTACTTCCCATGTACACACTCTTGTTGCACTACTACAACTTGCATACATATGTTATCTTCACCATTACAGCCAGCGTATACCCACAAAAGTTGAAAAAATTAAAAATTTGCAAGGAATTCATTGAGATTACGGGCTATTGGGTAGTTTTCCAACTGTCCCATCGCCTATAGCTCGTCACCCAACCGAATAACCATCCTTTTGTAATATAAAAGGAGTTGTTGGGGTCTCATTCCAAACATAAGAATAAGAACATTGAAACTCTGCCTGTTTCACATCCCCTCCTTTCCCCAATAATTTGCAGCCACCTTGTGAGATTTGCATCAGAATTTCTCATTCTAGCCCTTTTTCCTCCATCATAAGCCTATGTCATTTCCCTAGAAGAAGTGTGAGTGGAGAAAGATACATGGAAGCGCAGTTGGAGCTTGGTGAAGAGGATCCTGGACCATGTTTTTCGTCGATCTCATTGTAAGTAAACATTGTGATATCAATAAAAGTAATACTTTTTTTGTCCTAAAATATGATGCGTCAAATATCTATGTTTGATTTATGTTTTATACTAACATATAACCCATGATTCATATGATATGCATGTTTGTAGTTCCTTGTTTATCTATTTGTGAATGTAGGCCAGCCTTGGGAGGAGGCTTTTAGTTAGTGGAGCAATCAAATACGAAAGGATCGACACCAAACGCGGATTAAAAGGTAGAGTTACCAGATATTTTCACTTTGTATTTCATGCATGAATGTAGGGTATATTCGGGGTAGTTATAAAAAGTGGGAGACTTTTAGACGGTTAGATTTTCCTACATGTTGAACCCTAGTGTAGTCCATAGGGGGGTTTTCCCACTATAGCACCTATGTTGAGAAAATTCCCATTAGGATCAAAAGGAAATATTTATTTTATGAGCTTCCATATTGGGACCATCTTAAGATTGGCCACTTACTAGATCTTGTGCATATATTGAAAAATGTTTCATATTCTTTATGGAGGCACATATCATGGAATAAAAGCAACACATTGGTTTTTCGGAGTACTGTTTCAAATACTAAAGAGAGACATTGTCCAAGAAACAAAACTAGAGGAGAGGCTAGTCCCTCTTCGTCTTTTAGAGAAGGTGACATCCCATAGATTTTGAAGAAAGTTGGTCTTTCTATGGCGAAGGATGTTATATTGCGTGTGAAGGGACCTTCTTTATATGGGTCAACTCTACGATGTTGCTTCACTATAGAAGGGAACTTTTCGGGGTTGAAATCACATGACTGTATAAACCTTCTAAGGATATGTATGTTGAATACATGATTCTATGCACTCACAATTTTATGGAAATTAATGATGTTTGTGCTTACTTTGTAGTGTCATTATCCTTTGCTTGTGCATCAATGTGTGAACCATGACTTCCCTTAAGACTTGTCATGTGCCATATCATAATTATTTGTATTTTTACATTGGATCACATCAAGGGAGATTCATAAGGCTAGTATTACATGGTGGCGTCGAGAGATAGTTGAGATTTTTTTATGCTTGAGAAGGAACTACCCACAAGTTTTATGGACTTGCAATTCCATATTCTAATTCACCTACCTGATGATGTTGAATTAGTTGGGGTGATATCATTTAGTTGGATTTTCTTCTTAGAGAAGTACATGAAAAAATTGAAGGGGTTTGTTCAACAAATGAAAACATCAGAGGGCTCTATGGCATAGGGGTACATAGTTGTTGATGCTTGAATACATTAGCACCGAAACAAAAACCACACGAGGATGTAGTCCCCCTTCATTTTTAGAGAGGTGGTTCTCCTCTTTGGCTAAAAGATATATCTTTAAATATCTTGGATTAGGGGGAGTGCTAGGCAACAAAGCCCAAATATTTAGTGCTTGGATTTATATGAAAATGGTTCTTCAATAACTCAATGTGATCTTTATGTGCAGCAAAAGACTTTTAATCGGAAAAAATTGGAGGGATTCAACATTTGAATTAAATTGTGATCAACATCACACACAATCTTCTTAATAATATATAAATACATCCATATATTACCCATAGGAGATAATGATCATCTCAAAGAATTTTAATAGAGTACTGCAATCAATATCAAATGATAATTTGATATGTCAACCTCAAATACCTCATACTTAAAATTCAAAGTAACAAGATACAGTCAAGATCAACCCCGAAGCAATTCTTTGTGGAGTTTTATTCATGAAAGATATTCTTCATTACAAAATATTTGACAGCCATATATGTGGCTGCAAATACTCCATGATCATATAAGAAAATATCTTATAAGAGTATAAGAAGAACACTCAACAACTCATCCTTGTGCCCAACTCTGAGATTTGAGCATAAAA